>JAPYYV010013172.1:0-13230 GCA_030522625.1 Copidosoma aretas
GCATCGCAAGTTTTCGAACTCTCTACCGAGGGGAAAGCATAATATGTTTTTAATCCAATAGAATATAGTGATGTACCTAATACGTATTCGGACGGGGCATGAATGGACAGTATACTCGTTGAAACCATGTAACTTCGAAGCTCACTTAATAAAAATAAAATATATTCAGCGGACTTTTGTTAATGTATTATCAAAGTACAGGGTTCAACGAATATTTTAAGCACTGGTTCGTAGTAAATATATTGATTAACAATCGTTTACAGTACAGCTGAAAATAGCAAAATACGCGTTTTTCGAAACTTTACGAATTTTTTGCAGGAAAACGAAGGGTTTTTAATAAAAGTTTCAAGGAATCTTTTTTACGTAAAAGGAGTCGAAGAATAAGAAACAAAATTATTTTTTTCAGATAGTTGTAATTTTTAACATTGTTGATAAAAATTGTTGATAACAATTTTCTGCAGATGAATTCCAAAAAACGACCAAAAAATTCGGATTGTGCGTGCAAAAATGCATCGAAATCACTTGCTCGTTCGACTGGAAGACCATCAGCCACGAAAACCTGCTAGCTGCCCTACTACTTATTAACACGCTCACAATCGGAGGGAATAACGCAGAAAAAATTTCAAAATATTAGTTGTATTTACACCTGCTCTTTCTAATGGAGTGATTATTTTGTACCTAAAAATTTTTCTTTATGGACACAATTGGGATTAAAGTTCAGAGTCTGAGCATAAACAAATGTATCTTTTTAAAATAACATCATACTAATCGAAAAAGCAAGTCTTAAACGACATGTTAACTAAGTTTTAAGTTGGAAGATTAAAATCTAGAGAAATTTTTACTTCTGTAAAGAAATGGTTCATATAGCTTCTCTTTTTAGTTTGTTTCTAATTTAACAGTGCAATAATAGTGGGAATGCCGCTAAGGAAATCCCAACCTACCCTGCGAGCTACCCTGGCACCTTCTAAACAGTACACGTCATACCTGGATACTGTTATTATGCACCTGGTGGCCCTTGGTTGTCGTAGGCAAAGCCACTGCACACTCGTACTGCTTGCGTTGGGCCTGAATGTGCCAAGGCAGTGGCCCTTTCTCGCTGTGACAAAACGTAAATACCCTTTATGTAGGGTACTATAGCGTTCACGAATTAGCGTGTGCCGGCCTCGCTGCTGTCTGCGCGCGTCACCTGAGCCAGCTGCCAGTGACTCTCATCGTGATACGCAGGCACCGCTAGCGGTTGCTGGCGAACGCTGGCACGCTGGCAATCGCTGGCAGTTACTGGCGTTTGCTAGAGGCACGCTGACATACGCTCACGTGCGCAAACAGTACCTCGTGTTTCCTACTCCTCCAGCAGGCGTGGCCAAGCTGTGCATTGGTGCCCGAGTATACATGTACATATAAGCAGAGTGTACCCGTGTTTATATCAGCAAATTCTGACGTGTACCGAAGATGCTAGCGTGTACCAGTGGATGTTGGTATGTACCAGTGGATGCTGGCGTGTGCCGGCAATGCTAGCATGCACCAGCGGATTCTGGCATGTACCAGTGAATGCTGGCGTGTGCTAGCGAATGCCAGCGTGTACTATCATACCTGAGCACGTGTCCCAGTAGAGAATCAAAAAAAAAAAAAAAAAAAAAATAACAATAACAAAAACAACAGGATAATTATAACAATAATAATTGGAATATTAATAATAGTAGTAGTTGTAGTAGTAGCGGTTTAATAATAATATTAATAATTGCAACAATAATGATAATAATAATCAAAAAATAGTAATAATAATAAAAATAAAAATATTAATAGAAAAAGTATCGGTTAAAGATTCTTATAGCCCACAACATTTTGAAACGTTTTCAAATCGTTGAAATCAAAACTTTAAAACGTTCCCTGAATAACGTTGAAAATTTCCACTTTTTTGTAATAAAAAGTTCCGCCAGAACCGCTTTTGCATTGAATTTCTTGTAAATAGTGAGCCGCATAGACGTTACTATCCGGTTGATAACACCAATACTAGGGGTCTTAGCTAGATTATGATAATTTAACGATTGTCTAATGAACAAATAAATTCTTACACGTATTTTTATTACGTGATAAACAAAATAGGCCATATCTCCGTATAATACATTTACTCATATTTGTCTTTTAAAGGGGGCACTTCGCGCGCCCAAGGATCGACGGCTATTCTCTCTAAACAGATAATCACATGCATTCTAAACGTGTTCTTAATATGGCTGCACTTTAATCCAATATAGCTGCGTCCTCTGAGTTATCTCGCTTTTAAGATAGGATTAGGAATTTTGATCAATACGCTTGTCATAATACTCACGCATACGATTCCTGAAAACTGATATAAAGTAGCTAAAAATTCAATCAATTTTTTCTCATAATGCGATGTATCCAATAACCAGCTTATAATGAGAAAAAAGAAAGTGATTTGTAAAAGTAGGAAATTTCTTTTTTAGATTTTCTAGCTCGTTTAAATCAATGCATTATTGGAAAATTTTTCAAGAATTTCCTTTAATTTGATATAAAAAGTCACAAACGGTAAACTTTCGCTACAATATCAATCCATGCCTATGGGAGCGTACGATCAAGCAATGTATTAGAATAAACAATAATTTTGCAGACCCTGATGACTCAGAACCACAAAAAGTATATTTATTTGCCATATTTTTGAGGTTAGGGTTGGTTGATCGTGTTTAAAGTGAATGCTTTGACTATTTCTACGTTTAGTCATAGTAGTGCAACTTAAATCTTCTTTCCGGCTTCTAGGAATATTCAGCAGACTTATAACCGCCGAAAATCGCTGTTTTTGTAATTTTTAGATATAACAGTTGGTAAATCATACTTGTGGTAGTATATTAGATTGTGTCCTGTTAAATTATATTTTATTCTGACTTTAAAAATCGTATTAAAGCAAAGAAAAAAATAAATTTTTTGTTTGGGAGCCAAATCCTCTGCTTTTGGTGGCCATATTGGTACCACCATATTCAATTCATGAATTGTTCTACTGAAGATTCCAAACTAGAGGCTTTATTCTAAATTTTGACTACCTATTTGCCTCTATGAACCCTTCATATTTTTGGGTAGCATGGGGTCTTACGTCAGAAAAAAATGCCACATTATATATACATATATATGCATAAAAGACTGGAAATTTATGCCCCCTCTTCCACCAGCCTACCCACATTTGCCGGGTGTATTCGTTCAACTCCTACCTGTTTTGTGACACCGTCATTTGTTTTTGGCCGTTCCGGACCCCTTCCCCCCAAAGCTGCCCTACAACCCCACCGCAAAAATTTAATTGTTTTCCGCAGCCCCCCCCCCCCCGTAGGGACATATCATTTTTTTGAGCCTTTTATATCCCCCCTACTGCGCCCCCTATTTTTAACATAGCTGAAGATGGCTAAAGTCACCCAAAAGACACTCTCTCGCCGAACTCTGCCGAAAACAGACGAATTATTCCAATCACAGTCGAATCCTTTCACCGAAGCCCTCTAACATCGTCGATTATTGCCAAAAACCACCGCTTGCAGCCAAAGCCGCTCCCTCACAGCCCCTTGTGATTTTCTGTTTTTCCCGCTTGTCTTCTTTGGCAAATAAACAGAGACACAATAATAGAACGTAACCTTTAATGGGTTATTTTCATAGAAACTATGATTAGCAATATATTTCTGTGTATTTTACTTACTGTAAAGGTGTATTATACTTCCAAACATCATGTAAATAGACGAAGTTTGCTGGATAGCACATGCTTTTGAGAACGATGAAAACCAATTGGATTCAAGGGCAAGTGAGCGTTATATTTGTCAAAAGCAAAACATTTGTTTTAATACTAACGTTCTGCTATTATTTTGAAATTAACCAGCTTTGCTCTACTGAGGCAGGAAATAAAAATTTTGATCGTCAGTGATACCACCTGTACACTCCACCTTAATACGGAATTTAAAAAAAAAAAATCCAAGCACCTTCAACCAAATTACCAAATAGACTCTCTCGCTTACACAGTTTGTTAATGAATGTCATTCAGAATGTAAGCAGAGCAGTCTATTCGGATTCAAGATAACATACATAGGATAATAACACCTTATTACAGGAACTTACTCCATATGTGTATCATACTTTTGATCATAATATAAATAGACAAGGTTTGCTGGATAGCACATGCTGTTGACAACGGATAAAACCAATTTGATTTTAGGGCAAGTAAGCTTCATATTTGTCTGACAGAAAATATGAGTTTAAAAAAAATGTACAACTATGTCTTAAAATATCCAACTTCATCCTACTACGGCAAAAGATACTAAACGTGACCAACAGTAATACCGCTGATCAAACAGATAATAGATAGGGTACCCGTTCACTTTAGCTCAATCTTTAATTCAAATAAATTAAAACTCACGCACCTATAACTAAATCACTAAATGAACACGCTTGGTTATGATGTTTATTACCAAGTAATTTGTCCACTGATTCAAAATAATTTCAATAAAAGAAAAAATATGAATCTATAGCTACTTTAACAAAATAATATAAAATCGTTAAGCATGATAACAGGAAGCAGAACATATAATTCAAGTCAAAACTAGTTATTTTACAGTGTAAAAAAAAAAGGTTTTTATTTTTATAACAAATTATTGACACAGAAAATCATTAGTTAAGGTGTCAAAGATGCAATACAATTGCAAAAAAAGGTTATAAAAATAAGCAGACAATAAGAGAATACGTAATCGTTTTATACAGCACAGCTGTTTTTTTGTCTGCAGATAACTATGTTTCAGATTACTGCACACAGCAAATGGCAGGTAGATAGTGCTAGGAAGGCTTGTCCGTTACCCTATTAAGCGCCATAGCGCAAGGTTATTCTTAGCATAAAAAAAGCCAAGAGAAGCTTTAGAACTTGCAGGAGTAGTAATTTGCACGTAGATTTTTGAATGTGTCAGCAATAAAAGCTCGTCTTAGCGCTAATTCTAGAATTTTCTCAAGTTCTACAATGATACATATAAAATCTCCCTAAGATCCAAATAATACTTTTCATTTCAATATATAGGATTCTTTTCACAGCTTCGGCTCTTATAATCATAAATTTTTGGTGTAAGATTATGAATGTCGTTATTCTAATAATTATTATTTGCTCCATAATTAACTTTTGTAAAACTATTATTATCGTCATTTGTATTTAGTCGATAATTACTCAAATTATACGTGCACTTAGCTTATGATCGGGGCAATTGGAGTCCATCCATAACAATGTAATGCGAGTCTATCTTTAATAATACAAATTACTATGTTCCTTATTGGAATTCGGCCATAACATGGTTTAAATACACAAGATGAGACCATGCGCAGGAAAACTTAGCGTTCATCCGAGTGCCCCCAGATGACGTCATATCAATACGTATTAAGCTAATGCGTGACGTCATCTGGGGCCATGCGCAGAACTCGACAAAAAAAGACATCGGTTATGATTTCACCTTATGAATTTACACCATGGCCCATAACATTGTAGGATACATGTATGTGTTCCCGATTGGAGTCTTCCCCGTAACAAAGGAATAAATAACTTTTTTCTATTTTTAAAGGGAATTTTTCATGCTTACGCAAAAACCATAAAACGATAAAACGCTCAAAAGTTTGATTAGTTTTATCTTTTCAACTTCTTATTTAGGAGAATCTGATGTTATTATATAGGCATAAATATATAAGTACTTGCATAGTCTTAGGTTAAGTTAACCATTGTCGGCTGAAACTTGCGCAATTTTAAGCGCCTGGCTGCGGCCTTAAGCACGCGGTTAGCCAGCAAAGCTGAGCCCAAGTTATGTCATGTCAGTGCTTTTTATGCTTCGACAAGTTGTTTCTGATATACTATAGGGCTTTCTGCACAACTGTGCGTTAAAATATGTTTCAAAGTTTTTTTCTTTATAAATGTATGCCTGCAACTTATTAAACATTAAAATTTTTTATTTTGAATTGATTCTACTTTTTACAACCAACCCTTAAAAAAGTGGTTTATATACTAAGTCGTAGCACTAGATTTTTATTGTACTATCGCTCCTGTTGGGTTAGTTCGGTCGTTGCACTCTTCTTGATTTTTCTGACCCTTTTTAGCAAATTTTATTTATTTATTAATGAATTCAAAAATAAATGGCATCGTCATGTTGATTAAAAATATTTGTATTAGAGAAGGATCATTTAACGGAATAAGACTTAGAATAACTTGAATCTTTGAGTATTACCTTGAAGCTACAGTTATCACAGGTAAGAAAATTTGGGATAGAGCAATCATTCCAAGAATAACATTAAACACCAGGACTTTATCCTCTGTACATTTTCGTTTATATAAAAAATAATTTGCCTTGCCATTAGCTTTTTCTATGACCATTGCTAAGTCACAAGGTCAAAGCTTTGATTGATTAGGTTTTTACTTGGAAAAGATACTATCTTCTATTTGTCTAAATAATTGTAAATATTAGAATGTTGCGAACCAGACAAAGAAATTTAAAGAAAAAATGAAAATAAATGTATAAATACCGATTGTATAAGAAACATGTCCAGTATCTCAAAAAAATTTTACCACCAGCAACCAGGAATTTTTTCTTAAGTTGAGAAGTACACGAAACAGTTAAGAAATTAGACCCTACCCCCTGCCACACTACTAAACACTTACTTCTACTTCTATGGATGGTAAAAGTAAGCCGGAAAAACCTTATCATAATATTTGTAAATAATTAATATAGAAATTACCTACTGCTTATTTCTAAAAGTATACGTATTCTGTAATAGGGGGTCAGTGCGCAGAGCGTGCAGGCGGGTGGAGCCATACTAGTACCTTACTATATATATAGTGATAAGGACTAAAAATCTTCCGCCCCTCTTACCCCACCTCTACCCCCCTGTTTTCATAACCGAATATGGCCGAGGTCACCCTAAACATACTATATCGCTTAACTTGGCCAAAAACAGACTAATAATTCCATTTACAGACGTACTACCTCACAAAAGCCCTTTAACATCGTCGAACATTGCCTAACACAACCGATTGCAGCCAAAGCCGCTCCTTTACAGCCCCTTGGCACTTTTGATTTTTTCCGCACCACTTATGTAATAAATAGACGTGAACGTTATTCATGAGAGTTATGGAACAGATAACGGTAGACCCGGACGCTCTAGCTCAATACAAAAAAAACGTATAATACAACTCAAGTACCTACAACCAAATAACTAAATAGACTCGCACGCTTATAGTGTTAATTGATAGATCATTTATCTACTAATAAATGGTATAAACAGAATTTTTTTTTCGATCTTAGAATAAAGTACATGCGACAATAATAACTTATTACAGGAATGGGGCAGAGCAACCGATTCATGCAGATAGTGAAAAAAAAAGAGGCGTTTGCAAACCATAATTGTGCTGAAATCCAGCAAACTGTATCTGAACAGTGATAAGCTCTCTCATTTGGATACCATGTCAATTTAATATAAAATATCATGAGCAATATAATTCTGTGTATTATACTTACTGTGAAGGCGTATGATACTTTCAATCATGATGTAAATAGACAAGGTAGGCTGGATAGCACATGCTTTTGACAGCGTGGAAAAAAAAAGTTGATTTCATGACAACGGAGCTCTATATTCGGGAAAAAAAATTTGTTATAATACAATTTTCTACTACTACGTAAATATACCTAAGTTGGCTGTTCTGAGGCAGGAAATAAAAAACGCCAGCGTCAGTTATAACGCTGATAAAACACATACTGAAAGACCCCTAAAATTCAGCTAAATACGGAATACAAATAAAATAAAACAAAATCACCTAAGACCAAACAACCAAACAGAATTTCTCGCTCAAACTGTTTATAAATGAATAATTTATTCAGTAATTCAGAATGTAAGCAGAGTATTCTATTGAGTTTCGGGATAAGGTACATAGTATAATCATACCTTATTACCAGAATCAGACTGATCAACTGACTTATGTAAATGGTGGAAGGAAAACCGGGCACGTGCAAATCAAGATTACGTTGTAATCCAGCAAACTGTAACTAAAGTGGAATTGACTAAGGAGTCCTAATCACAAATAATGCTATTTTCATACAAAATATGATTTGTACTATTTTCCGTGTATTATATTTATTACATAGTGTATAATACTTTTGATCATGATCTGAACAGACAAAATATGCTGGATATCACATGATTTTCACAACAGAGAGATCCAATTATATTTAAGTGCAAGTAAGCTCCATCTTTGCCAAAAAGAAAACATGTGCGTTTATATAATGTTCTAATATTACGTCTGAAAATGACCAACTTTTTTCCACTAACGGGGAAAATAAGAAATGTATCGAATAGTAATACCAGTAATAAAAAGATAATTGTAAGGAATTGGTAAACTTCACATCAACATTTAATTCAAAGAAATTAAAACTAACTTGAATAAATCCAGATAATTGAATGGATTTAAAAAAAATTATTATTTAATAATAAATAATTTATCCACTGATTTGAATTAATTACAAAAACAAGTAATAATAGCAATATCTAACTGTTGAAAAAAAAGTTAAATATAATTTAACATAATAATCGAAAGAAATAAAACTAATTGGAGTAAAAAACTTTTTTTTTTGTTACTAATGGAGTTATTAGAAATTAGGGTTTTTATAACTATTTTATTAGTGATTATAGAATTGTGTGTTCGTAGTAAGAGTAGAAGAAAGTGAAATTATTGTATAAAAAAATGTTTTGAAAAACTTGACAACCAATGTATTAAATTACAATTGTTCGGCAAACAATATTCGGCGATGATCCTAGAAATTATTTATAAATCAGAGAAATTTATTTATACTTTATGTAAAGATATTTTAAGGGCGCTTCAGCGGGAGGAGTTTACATGTCATAGGTAGTTCTTTTAATAAGGCCAAACCCGCAGATTGCATTGGTGTTTTTATTTACCTCCCTCGACCGAAAAAATTAGAAAATATTTCCTATCAAAGTTAGCAAATCATAAACAACCTATTATCGAGCATCCTAAAAACATCTTTTATTTGTGACCGTAAACAATGAGTTACACAATAACACTTTTTATAGTAAAAATCCGAAGCTTCCAGATGGTACCTCGAAAAAAATATGTGAC
Source organism: Copidosoma aretas (assembly GCA_030522625.1). NCBI lineage: Eukaryota > Metazoa > Arthropoda > Insecta > Hymenoptera > Encyrtidae > Copidosoma > Copidosoma aretas. Next base: position 9,140 of record JAPYYV010013172.1, read on the forward strand.
ATTAATTAAGTAGTTGTAGTAGAAAGGTAGTTGCAGAAAATTATCTTTTTTTTTTGTTCGAACGCAATGCACACGTATTGAATTTTAAAATTGTAATCCAAGTTAAGAACTAGAGGGCTTCGCCCCCGCGCTTTCCACGCGCTGACCCCTGAAATTTCATTAATTTATATGAATTATCTATAAGAATATTAATGGAAAAAATCGAATTATTCGTTTTTTTAAAATACAGATTTTTTTTTAAAACAACGTATGGATCTTACGGTTTAAAAGACGCTGCCTTAGTCATAAGAATAATTCTTTCCATAACCCGCGAACGTCGTTTGAATGAGAGTTACGTGATCTCAACTCTAACCAATCACATCACGAATAAAGGGCTTTACTCGACATTATTCTTCTTGTAAACATAGGATTGTGATCATTATATCATATTGATAACATACAGTTGATACTTTATTATTCAAATTATTTTTTATTCATTCCAACAAATAACATATTTACCAATTATACGTAATAAAAAGGATAGCAGTTGATGTTTGTTTAAAAAACAGATATAATTATTTCTGATGGTGCTGACACATATACGTTCTGACAGCGGTGATACAAAATAGAACAAAAATATTCTAGTTGGTAATACTGTTCACAGTAGCCAAAAAAAAAATCCACAGCGATGTATTGAAGGTGGTGTGATAATGCAACATAATAATCGAAAGGAAAATAAATAATTTAATTAAAAACCATCTTATTTTTTAATAATTAAGTTATTAGAAAGTAGGGTTGTTGTATTTATTTCATTAGTAATAAAAAGTAGAAATCTTTTTCCACTATATGTAAAATAAAAGATATTTTAAGGGCACATCCTCGGGAGGAGTTTAGATGTCATAAGTAGTTTATTTTATCAATCCGAAACCGCTGATTGCATCGGCGTTATTATTAACCTCCCTAATCCTAAAGAATTAGGAGATATTTTCCATCAAACTTTAAAAATTATAAACAACCCATTATTATGTGACCTAAAAACATCTTTTATTCGTAACCGTTATCAATAAGTTACACAATAAATCACTTATGATAGTAAAAATCCTAAGCTTTCAGATGGTACCTCGAAAAATATATGTTTAAATGGAAAAATTACGAAAACACCGTTAAACATTGACAACATAGTAGTATTAGAATACTAGTTGCAGAAAATCATCTTTTTTCTTTGTTCAAACGCAATGCACACGTATTGAATATTTTAAAATTGTAATCCAAGTGATTGCGAACAAATTGTATTGTAATAAGTACTATAAGGCTTTGCTTTCTGCGCGCTCCTCGCGCCAACCCCCGAAATTTCATCAAACACGATAAATTATCTTCAAAACTATTATTGAAAAAAATCTAATTATTCTGTTTTTTATGATACATATATTATTTCTTCAATCAATGTATGGGTTTTACTTATTGAAAGACGCCGCCTAAGTCTTAAAAATAATTATGTTCATAACCCGCTAATGTCGATTGAATAAGAATCACGTGATCTCAACTCTTACCAATCACATTATAAATAACGGGCTTCATTCGAGAATATTTGACTTCTTAAGATAGGATTGTAATCATGTTATCATATAGATAGCATACAGTTACTATTTTATTATTAAAAACATTCATTATTCATTCCAACAAAAAACAAATTTAGCAATTATACGTAATAAAGATGATAGCTGTTAATGTTTGTTTAAAAAAAGATATAAATATTTATGATAGGGCTAACGAATATACGTTCTTACGGCGGTGAGAACAAATAAAATAAAAATTATCTAGTGTGTACCACTGTTCACTGTAGCCAAAAAAATAGCTCTCAGCGATGTATCAAAGGTGGTGTAATAATTCAACATAATAAACGAAAGAAAAATAAATAATTAAAGTAAAAACTATTTATTTTTTTTTACTAATTGAGTTATTATAAAGTAGGGTTGTCATGATTATTTCATTAGTAACAATAAGTAGAAATTTATTTCTACCGTATGTAAAAAGATATTTTGAGGGCGCTTCAGTGGAAGGAGCTTAGATGTCATGAAAATTTACGCTATTCAACAAAATTAAGGCAATCGTCTGATTGTTATCAAACTAAGAGATTAAAAATATGCAATCAAGCGTTAAATCGTTTTCATTGCAAAATGTTAGTTTAACACAATAAAATCATGAATTTTCTAATTAAATAATCAAGCATACAATAATGTTAGCATGTAAAATCAAATACGATAATGCACGATCCTTTAAGAAATTTTAGAACAAATTGAAACTTCCAAGTTTTTTAGTTGCAAATTCCATTATTTGTGAACTATCCAGCGGATCGGGTAAAGTTTATAACTTCTACTTATACATAACGTAAACTATATTTTGATTTGTTTAAAGTATCACAATTGTTTTCCAAAAATAGTTATTCAATCAGAGCGAAAAAGGAGATTATCGTGGTTTTTTGTCATTTTTGACCTGACTATTGGCAACACAAAAATTTTTTTTTACTAAATTTTAGATTAATTAATAGGCTAAAACTTTTAAATCAAACATTTTGCTTCATGGCCCTTTGTATCTCTTATATGTAATGAAATCTGAAAAAGCACCCATTTCCTGCAGTAAGTTTATTATTAACTTAAACTGCATTGGTACGTTTATATTTCAACATAACATTTAAAAATAAAACAATCTTTGAAAGCGATTAAAAGAAGAAGAAAAAAAATGAATATCACTAATGTAATTTTGACCCCCCCCCCCCCCCCCCTCCTCGCAACGAAAAAAACTTGTAGGAAAAAGAACGAAGATATAATGCAGAATACATCATTTGTAGCTCCCATGCTTCAATAATCCTCTGTCAGCTATAACACAAGTTTATATTTAAATTTCTTGATTATCACACCACAGCCACAATGCAACCTAGTCCAACCCTAATCAGCCACCCCTTAATTCCTTACCTAAAATTTGGTTCTTTTCTCTGCAAAATTATGCCAATATTATTTTCCATATTTCTTAATTCTCTTGATAAGGCAGAGTATTTTTATATTTTTTTTTCTAAATCTGTACTTTAGTTAACATTTCATCACATAGTTGTTTGCATAAATTAAAACATATTTCTTATATAATTTTTATCTACATATTTCAAAACTCCCACAAGATGTATAGACAGGTAAGCTAAATTTTTCTATGGTATAGTTACTTAAATAAGAATAAAAATTCTTTAACAACATTTTAAAGCATACGACAATACATACATTTTCGTAATAAACCAAATTTTATATTATGATAAAACAATCACAACAATTGAAGTCATCACAAATAAATCTTCTTGCAAAACCATACAATTATGCATTATTTCAAAAATTATTAATATATTGACATTTAAACTATTAAGTAATCTAAAATTGATTTATATAGATTCGTTTTACATAAAAAGCCACGAAAATCTATAAAAACGGCGTGAGGCGTCTATAGACCCCGGTCAGAACGAAGTTTCTTTGTCTTTTTGGTAGACTTTTGCTATACCGTCATTATAATTTACATGCTTCTGATTTAAAACGAGCAACCGACCGATAAAAATCGATTGCTCTCATTAGTCGCCTGATCGTACCTTAGCTGTAACCGGGGCCCAGCTAAGCTCTTATTACAGCCACGTCACGATTCCAACCATATGCAGGAGTGTATAGGGGGGCTATACACATATATATATACTAGTGGGGCTTCGTCCCCTTGCGCGCTCCGCGCGCCAAAGCCCCACTGTACACATTGCAACTGATAACATTCATACTGATGCTTATTTTTTTTTTGGTATATTCTTTTTATTTTTATTATATCTTATAATATTAAATTTATTTAATGTAACCTTTACGTCTACCAACATCTTTTTGTTTTTCAAAATATAATAAGTTATTTTGTAATATAGACTAATATTTTCACTTTTTCATTAATAGGTGATTCTTATTTATTACTATTTCACCCATTTTCACCATTCCCACATCATGTTCGTTGTCACTTTATTTACTTTTTCTATTTTTTATGTCGATTTTCATAACGTTGCTTTCACAAATTGGATAAGTCAATATGCAAAATAGACAAAT
>JAPYYV010013173.1:0-16101 GCA_030522625.1 Copidosoma aretas
GGTTGCAGATTAGAAATCTGCCAGAAGATTTTATAAATTTCAAATTATGGATCAAACATGGCGAAAGATAATTAAAAAAAAAAAATTTAAAGTAATTATCCATAGTTGGGGGTTTGGGAAGTGGCTGATTAAGAGTTTATTGGCACATATTAGAAATTTTATAAAGTGGACCTGAAGTGGCGCACATAATGGAGAAAAACATAAAAATCATAGGTCCTATTAAATACTTTGTAGTTTTCATGTTCTTCTACGGTATCTATACCCTTTTTAACTTGCTGTTATAAAATTTTTCTTAATGTTATAAAGAATTTCCAAGCAGAAACTTCAAAAACTTTCGCACATTAATGTTTACCTCAAAATTCTATTCTTAGATTATTTTCGTTTGCTATCTTGGATCTGCCATTCTAAATGTATAAAATTTAATAATAAGTTTCTGATAAGTGACCTTAAAAATCCCCGCGGATTTATTATTATCTAAGCATTTAATTTTTTTTAATTTCTATCTGCTATTTCGGATCAACCATTAAAAATTTGTGAAATTTAATCATGGGTTCATGATCAGTGAACTTGAAACCGTCGAGTATTAATTACTGCCATGAATTTTTTTTATTTGTCTGACATCTTGGATCCGTCATTTTGAATTTTTTACTGGGTAACTTTGATGTTATCTTACTAAAATTAAAAGTATAGCTTTACGATAGTCACTATATAGTTCTCTACGAAGAGTATTAGTACGATGCTAAAATGTTAGAGTGTTTGAAGATTTAAATAAACTTATGCTTTAACAACTACGTATGTAATCATTATTTATTTTTTTATCCAAATGAAAAACGATTATCCAAATTATAGTTTTTTAATTGCATTTATACTGTTGATTTGTAGTTAATTACTTTGTTTTTCATAAATTCCTTATTACAGAGGCATTATTTCATTGTCGAATACTATTTTCCTATACAAGGCAAGGTATTAGATGAAAACTTTTTTTATAACATATCACACTGTATAAGAGGAACAAGGTTGCAAAAAAAAATTATTTCGATGTGTTAGAAGATACGATGTTTTTCTATGGTTTTCTTTAAGACAAAATGCCGGAAGTATATTATTAAATATACTTTTTAATGAAATAATAAATAGCAAAAATAATGTTACTTACTGTCAGAGATCATCAATAATAATACAATGCCTCACTACAGTTATAGTAAATTTTAAGTGTAGCTTTTTGTTAAAACATGATGTAGTGGATGCGTAGAGCATGCAGAATGCAAAGATCTACTAGTATATATCGCTCTATATAATATAGTTATATTTGTAGGTCTGCCCCCCCCCCCCACCCGCCTTTTCTCGCAGCCCATATACCAAATAACATAAAAATTACTTGTTTTTTTTTTTTTTAGTTTTCACCCATACAAATTTGGGTTTAACCCCCTTACATAGTTTTCAATAGCTTTAAGACCCTCTGGGGTCCCATCGCGACTATCTCTCCAAGCCACCCACAAAATAACATCAAATTCGTTCCATTCCTTCGTGATTAAAAAAAAATTATTATTTAAAGTTCATGCCAACCCCCCGCCCCCCTCCGCACCCACATATTACAACCTTGTTGAGACCAGCCAAAGTCTCTCGAAAGCACGCTAAGCCCCTAACCCCCCCAATAAGCATTTAATGTACTATTATTATTGTAATAGAGTTAGAAAAGAATTTTTTTTTAAGTATATATGTTATCTTGAATGTCTGCTTTTTTTAAACAACATAAATATTACTAAAGCGTTCTAAAAGTTTTTTTTATTATGAAAAAAAAAATTCTAATCTGTTAAATTTTCACTTAATAATATATAATAATATACGTTTATTTTCAGGTAAAACTATGATTTGAGGTACTAAGATGATATTCAAAGATATAAATTTAGCAAATTTCATATTAATCGGTAAAAAATCAAAGATCAATAATTTTCAGTGATGTCAAATAAATTTCTTCTTGTAAATGCGTATGTGTATTATTTATGGGATACATTCGACTGTCTTACAATTTTTTTCAGCATTGTTAATGCTTACATGTTTTTTATGAGTTATTGATTACCTTGTAAATAATTAAAGAATGCTGAAAAAGTTCCTTAGAAGCGGACATTCAAGTGTTCAAAAAGAATTCTTTTTTTTTTGAATATCTGCTCATTGGGCCCAGAGCCCTTTACATATCCAAATCTTCTCGAGGACAGTCGAATTCCCTGAAAAACAGGCTTCATTCCTCGATAGCCAGCCTCGCCACACATAATTAAACGGCTAAAGTCTTATGAAATCAGGCTAGCCTCTCCCCCCACACTTATTTCCATATCCGAAGCTTTCTGAATACAGCTTAATTCTCCCGAAAGCAGGCTATGTGCCCCGGGGCGCCAAAAGTTATACTTGGAGGTTTGTAAGATCGCTGATTCCGATCTGATGGTTACAATTTGAAAATTTAAGATGTCAGATCCAATATGGTGGACCTATATATGATCAAGCGCGAGAATTTTGACAAAAATTAATGTTTGGGGGTTGTTGAAGTCTCCGATTACGAGTCTGTGGTTACAATTAAGTAATTTAAGATGATAGATCCTATATGGCGAGACAAAATATGGTCAAGTACCCGAATCTTGACAAAAATCATACTCGGGGGTTTTTGAGGTCGTTAATTACGATCTCGTGGCTAAAATTCAAAAACTCAAGATGGTAGAAGACATTTCGATGAGTTATATTGGATACGCTACCTTTAATTCTTGAATTGTAACCACAGGATCGTAATTAGCAACCTTCGAAACCCCTGAATATAAATGTTCGTCGAGATTTTGGTACTTTATTATATATGAGATCTGCAAGCTCAAATTCTCAAACTGTAACCACAGGATAGTATTCAGCGACCTTAAAAAGTATTAATTTTTGCCGAAATTTAAAATTATTTCTGTCCGCCATGTTAGATCTGCAGCCTTAAATCAGCTTATGATGATAATTCATTTATCATAAGCGATTTTAGAGTATCATGATAAAAAATGGATTGTCACGTGACTGAATCCTTTTTAGTGGTCGTGCGATTGGTCGAGACTGACGAAGAGTGGGTAAATTGAAAAACTGAATCATGGTGAATATTAATAATGGAATAAAAAGTAATAAAAAATTAACTGTAGAAAGCATGAAAATACATTTATGATCGAACGTTAGGGGTTAGCGCAAAGCACGCAGAGGGCGTAGCCCAGTAGTAATATTGAATTATTATTGCCCACCTTTATTCTGTAATTTGCTTATCTATTGGTATAAATGAGCAATTTAGCAGGTCTGCCTTATTTTTAAAATTTAAGGTTAAATAAGTAAATAGGAGAAAATTTGAGATTGGCCTTGAAAGATGTGTTACAAATTATCTCATCATAAAATCAAAAAAACAATCATAAAAATAGGTGAAAAATTATGGACTCTAGATACATCTAAACAAAAAAAATAGTACGGGCCAACTGTACTGTGGTCCAAAATGAAAAAAAAAATTGTAAATCAATAATGCACCTGTAACGCGGGATTAGGTAGCAATGAGATGCTTCGCGAAATAAAATACAACTCCTTATTAATTATACTTTATTAAACGATTTTCGTGTAGGCAGAGTCGTGCATATGCTCCTATCGTTAGACCCGACGTCCACCCCCCGAATCAGCCCGATACTAACCACCCCAACTGTAGCTCGCTGGGCCCTATATACCCTCGCTCTCCCGTGCTCGAGCTCTCAGCTTGAATAGCTGCATTGTTAACCGGGTGAGTTAGTGCGATGTACACCGCATATCGTACGCAACACGTCCGAGGTCGCGGCGTCGTTCATGCTCGACGTGTAGTGCACTTATTATGTTGTTTGTGTTGTATGTTTCGCACGTGGTGGTTCACTCATCCTTCCATTTTATTAGAGAACCGCCGTTCTCATCACATTATTACTCACACTTTTGTCTCTCGTCCTGTACTCACGTATGATCCGTGTATGACAAGTCTGTTTATGTATGCACTCTGCCTTCTATAATATCTATCGTATTTCTCTGGTATTGTATTAGTAAACATATATCTAATATATTCATTTTTTCCTTCTTTTTTTTCAGTATTCTCATTATCATTAATATAGTTATTATTATTATTATTCTTGTTACTATTATTGCTATTATTATTACAATTACAATTACCATTACAACATCATTATCATTTTTCGTATATTTTACTTATTATTATTAATATTTTTATTATTATCGTTAGTATTATTACTATTATTATGATTACAATTACCATTGCAATTTTATTATCATTTTGCGTAGATTTCACTCATTATTTCATAGTTCTTAACTTTATATATTTTTCTTCTTCGAGATTCCCTTTATTGCGTCTCGCGTCTTTATAGGGGCTCGCGACCCTTGATTGGTTGCCGTAGTCCCGCCTCTTGCTGCATCGTCTCTGCGTAGTCTACCTGTGAACGCATTAGCTAGATTTAGTATTACGGGGGCCCCCCACTTTAGAACTCCAAACGATCCTGCAGCCGCCCGCGCCCCTAGTGCTATTTCTGCCGCCATCTACGCGTACTCTTTTCAGTCTGACAGTTCCCCTTCCATTTGTATCAATTCGTGTATGCACTGTATTATGTCTGTCAGTTTCGTCCCTGTTTTCAGCATATAATCAGGTCCGTGTTTCTGATGTCTAAGTTCTTGCAAACCGTCCCTTTTTACTATTGTCCCCATTAATTCCAACAATTTATTCTTTCCTGTCCCTTTCATACGTTGAATTATTTCTTTTAAATTTAGGTTTCAACTTTTGAACTGCACTACCTGACTTTTACCTTTCTCCCGTCCCGGATCTAATCTAGTTTCAGATGCTTGCATCGTGTAGTCCCTGGCCAGGTTTGTTACCCCTGAGTCGGCTACTTCTATTGTTTCATGTTTGGTATGCTCGCACTGTATATGTACTTTCTATTTCCCGTAGCGCTAAATGAGTGTTGGTTTCTTGTGTGCAGGTGTGTCCAATTCTTGCCCTTTAATTTAGCAAGGATTATCGGACACTGTTCTGGTTTTTCAATCGTAACTCCTTGTATGAGCCGTATCTTGCACAGGTGCTCCTCCTCCACCTCTTGTGTTGGTGTTATTTGTGTACATATTCGTATTTTCCCAAGCTTTTTGCACTGGTCAGCTATGTTTCGTGATATTGGCGTAAATCTCTTTGCGCTTATGTTGCACGCTACGTATTTATAGGTCGGTTCCAAATACGCTACTATATCTGTTGCATTTAATCCTTCTTGTTCCACTGGTTACGGTGATATCCTAAGATGGTCTAGGTCCTCCCTTGTTACGAGCGGTAGCTCAATGCATATAATTTTTCCACTATATGCTACAGTTGTTGTTTCCGTGTCCTCTCAAACCTCCTCCTCTGTTGTTGTGCCTTTATCTCCGGGGAATTTCAGGTCTGATCTTAGCTGTTTCGCTAAGATTCTTGCTTCAGTTATCGCTCTTAGCGCTGCCCCTGGTAGATGAGATACGCCCTGGCTCCATATATATATATGATGTCGGTTGCTGCTCCGAATTTCGCCACATGTTTCTTTGCTGATTTTTCGAATTTGCTTACTATTTCTGAGACACTGTCATATCCGCTTATCACTTCTGTAAATATTTTTATCCCTTCTTCCGTTATTTTCCCTGCTTCATCCTAAAAATCTTTCATATCTCTAAGCTTTTGTACGTGGTCACCGAACAATGCAATTCTGATTTGCTCTGTTAAGTACCTAGCTATGTTGGTTGTATTGGTTGAATTTAATTTCGTTAGTTCTTCTATTTTCTCTTTTTCTTCTTCTGTAATCTGCCCCTGCAGCGCTTGGACTGTCTCGTCTTTATCACTGATTTTCTGGCCCACTACTGCTCAATTCGCTTCCTCCATCCTTTCTTGCGCTGCTAGGACTTTGTAAGTTGTTTGCATTATTTGCGCAGAACATACGTCCTCCTTTCTTCTTATTACCCTGCATTTCCATTTCGCCTGCCTGCTCGCACTTAAAAATGTATCCAATTCTTCAGCCAATTGATTCCAGTCGATATACTACATCATTTTCCATGTTGACGTGACCGACTGGACCGGACCTAAATTTTCCACCAATATTCCAGGATTTTTCTCAATTTTTTCTTCTACTCCTGGCCAACTTTTGTCTTGTGTGGCCCCAGTCCTAAATCAAAAAACGGGCGACTTTTAGCGGTTTTTGCATATTCCCATTATCCATTAGTAGTGGCAAATAATGACCCACCTCTCTCCCTCTCGTTACGTTTGTTTGAGTACCTCTCTATTTTCCCATAATATTTTGTTACTGCCTTACCCCCGTTATCTTACTAGTTATCCCTGATCTACGTTATGCGAGTGTTTTTTTTTTATTTATTATTTTTTTTTAGTTACTTTTCCATCTATTTTATTCATGCGGATGTGACCAATAAGTGGTCCCTGATTACATTACTGAAACCTAATATTTCATACAGACAATAACAATATCCGAAACAGTTACTTTTATAGACGAAAAAGAGTGGATTTTTCAGGTCAAGTCGAGAGTATAGCTCTACCCTTACACGTTACGGTACTTGTGAGTTGCTTATAATCAATATATAGCAAACACGCTCTTGCGTTCTGTTTACTGAATTTCTATTATTCTATTATATTCGCTAGTTATTGGATTATTTTACAAAAATTTAAAATGTGTTGGAAAGGAGTGTATGTACACTGTTAGGGGGGAGAAAAAAAATTCAAGATTCAAACGATAGACTCAAATTTACCGACTTTTATCACTATGTGCATGTATCCTATGTACATAATTAATAATGATCAATAATATTTATGAAGTTCTCCTATTGTTCTTTTTTTTTTATATGTATATATCTTCGTGTGTAAATAACCATCCACGCTTATCGTAACAGGTTTGTTGTGTCCCATTCGCTCTGTGATTTCGCTCGACGCTGTGAGTCATTTATAACAGAAAGACGCATATAGTGTTGCGGATTGATGCTTTTCTCGTACATTTTTCCCACTAAGCTTACCCGTTTTATTATACCCATGCTAGTTGTCTCTTTTCAATTTTTCCAAAAGGAGGGGAATGTAAGGATTGTTGGATGTTTTGGCCTCTATCGACAGTGCTTATTCTGATTTTGACATGCTAAATTTTGTTCCTGCTTCTCCAGTGCACCCCGCCCTTTTCTGCCTGTATAGTGCTCAGTGTGTGTACTGGTTTCGACTTTTACTTGTTTCTTCCTTGCAAAAGAAATTTTTTTTTTTTTTTTTTAATATACGTTCGACAATGGTCTCTTCTTTATCTGATGCCTGTCTTACAATAACACTCGTGAGACAGGGTTCGTGGCACCTGATGGTAGCGTCTGCGCTATCTAGGAGGGTGCCATGATTCAGGAGGCGCTGAGCTGTCTCGACTGCTCCCACGTAAGTATTTTTGCATCTCTCTATATTTTCCTGCAATATTCATATGTATGTATCTCCTTTGTTTTTCTTACAGTCTGTTGTCTTGTCTGTCTGCCGGCGGGTGCCATCTGTCGGATGGACTCGTAGGGCTCAGCTCGTGGTACTTGAGGGGCCGACGGCGTTGGCCCCTATCATCTGTCCGTCCCACAGCGCGGTAGGTGTTTTTGCTGTTGACTAACTTTAGTTCATTTTTCTTGCCATTTGCGAATCTTGGGGACTTTCCCTTTTCACCTTGTAGCTAGGGGCGTGGTTGGTCGTGGGTTAGTACGGGTTCTTCGCCCTGCCACTCCCTCTGCGTCAGCCGGGATGGCCCTCCAACGCTCTGCCTCTGCCAGTGCAGAGGTGCAAATGTCGCGGTGGCGTCGTATGTTGCAACGTCTATTACCCAACCGGACAATTATTCACAGCGGTCTTCCAAGACTGTCCCTGGTCTCCGCCTCTTCCCTCCTCGGGTCGAGTATTTCGGATCCCTTGCGATGTCCTGGAGCCGGAGGCGTCGTACGTTCTCAGTGTCGGCTGCGCGTGCCACGGTACGTTCTTCGTACTGGTGTGGCCGCGGATGACTCTGAAGGGTTCCCATTGGAAGGGCGGCCTGTTATATTCGTAAGGACTTTTCTTACCGTACATATACTTGTTGCATGTTCTGACAGCCTGCGTAAGTTTTCTCTTCTTTTTTCGTAGATCCAGCGGGAGGGCAACACATTGTATGCCGTTGCCAGTGTGGCAGCGGTAGACGCCTCGTATATCCCGGGCTCTATGACCTGTGGAGGCTGCCGCTGTGCCCTTGGTGCCCAGCAAGCGCAGCCTGCCCTGGGTCGTACGGGAGGGGTGGTTGCCACGCAACTACATCGTGGACGGGGACGGAACGTGGACGGGAAGAATAAAAAATAGATAAAATAATTTAATAAAATAAAAAAAATACATGTGCCAAAAAATAAAAATAAACAAAAATCTAATAAAATCAAAAGCCCACGAATTTCATGACACTGTCCCGTTGCATCCTTTTGCGTCTTTCTAATATAATATTTGTAAGTGTGTTTTTTTCCCTCTTTTTTTTTACATACATAGCTTATTTCGTTAATCTGTATATTGATTCGAATACAATACGTGCATTGGTTCACTAGCCTATTTCTTCCTGTACTTTTTTTTTTTAACAAATTATTTATATGAGGTAGCGCTATACGCCTTACTTTTGCTTTGCTTAAGCAATCTAATAATTGATGCCCCGTGTCATTTTATTTACTGTCTCCCTAATAATAGTATTCTTGTCATTGCCTGTATTATTGACTAACTTTGTTCCTGCTTCCTTTTCTATATTGACATCGGTTGTCGTAATCTCTTGCTTTTCATCATTCTCTGTTGTATTTTCGCGGTGCGTCCGGGGGCCGCGAAAATTTTAAGCGAAGATGCATGTTTAAGTCTGTACCTCCATGTCCCTTTCCCTGTTTATATTATCCAGCGGTGCCTTTACCACGCATGCTTTTTTTGTTTTATCCACGTAAGATACTCTTACCTCGTCTTGTCTTTGAAGCTATACATTCTTTTTTGCATAATCAATGCCGATTATTCCCTACGGACCTTCATACCGTGCGTCATACTTTCCTTTTGAGGATTCCTTTAACACGTAAACCATTTCCCCCTCGAGGTAGCATCTCGTGCTTAGTTTACGATCGTAATAATACTTTGACCGATACTTTGCTTGAGCCTGATTCATTGCGGCGATGGTTCTTATCTCCGTCAGTGTTCTTACCAACTCTTTAGGATATTCGTCTGATGTCCGGCCACAGGGTAATATTTTAAAACTTGGTGTTTTTGCTCTCTGGCCTAAAACAAGTTCGTGTGGTGAATATCCCGTGCTTTAATGGTCTGTAGTATTATACGAGTGCATACACCGGCAAATGTTTGTCCCACTTATCGTTTTGCTCCACTAGGCTTTTATGTATTCCGTGAGTTTGTGATGCATTCGCTTAATGGCGCCATTTGTTTGAGGGTGGTATGCTGTGCTGCCCATTCAGTCTATTTTAGACAGCCTTGCAAGTTCGTCCATGCTTTTATTCATGAAATGAGTGCCCCGGTTCGATAATAAATGTTCGGGTGGCGCGAAAGATGCTATGAACTTATCCGTGATCGCTCTTACGGTTTCTTCAGCTGTTGCCCTTTTTACGGGTTCGAGAACGATAAATTTTGTCAGCCAGTCTTGCATAGATAGGAATACAATACAAACCAACTATTAATAACACTACCGAGAATACATCTTACATAAAAGGTGTGATACAATCAGGTGATCAGGATTGTATTGACATTAAATCGATTTATAAAAATAGTAACTTAACTCATACATCATGGAGGCAAGAAATACACAATTATCTAGAGTCAGAAAGAACATCAGAGGATGCTGATATTTTATTGTGGTGGACAATACATGAAAAAGTGTATCCTAACATTGCCAAAATGGCTCGCGATGTATTAGGCATCATGCCAACTTCAGTACCTTGACGACAATTCATTAGAAGCATTAATGTGTATTAATTCGTGGTCAAAATGTTCCTTGCTAAATACGATTTGTAACTTGCCTTTTAAAATTCAAGACTTTAATGTATTCTTCCTTTAAATTATAATAAATAAGTAATGTGTATCTTGTAAAATTATTAAATTAATAAATTAATGATTAATAAATGATATGTTTTTGGTTAAACAACGATATTATCGACGATACCGATAATATCGTTAGCCTAATATCGATATCGTACGTAAGATACTACTCTCAATATCGTCTCGGTATACTCGATACCGATACGATACCGATATTTGTATCGATTATCGTGCAGCCCTAGATAGTATGTGTGTATACTGATTCGCTAAGGGTTTACTGATAGGTCCGTAAAAGTCTATAGAAATCTTTTTAACGGTCTACTCAGTATGTCGGTAATAAGCATGGCTTGTTTGTTTTTACTCTGACAAGTTTTTTCGTCTGACATGAGGGACATCCCAAAATGACTTGCCTTACATCCAGGCGCATATTTCTCCAGTAGTAGTCTTTTGCGATCCTGCTGTATGTTTTGTTCATGCCACTGTGCTCTCCTATTGCTGCTTCGTGGTACTCTCTAATGATTTTAAATCTCTGACTCGTTGGCGGAATTTTTAGGGTGTTTGTGTAGAGAACTGCTGCTAGTCTAACATCTTTAAATATTTCCTCGAAGGTGTCGACAAACTATCCCCACTGGGTTAGATTGAGGATAGCTAGGTCCCTAATGATCCCATTCGATTATATTTTATTTGTTACTATTATTTCTTTAAGTTCCCTAATACACTTTTATTGTTTGAATTCAGCACCGTTTCTTCGATTTGCTCCTTTACGATTATGTGCATAACTGATAGTCTCCTTGATTTTGTCAATTTGGCTTTTCCTACGCTCCTTTCTTCGCTATTTCTGCGTGTTGGATTAATGTATCCTCTCTCCTGTAGTGTGTCTATGGCTTCCGTATTGAGTACCGCTTCCGTTACCGCTATAAGCGCCAGATCTTCAAAATATTTAAAAGGAGGATTTTCAATTTTATTTGCTTTTGGCACAAAGGTGGATCCTCCCCTTCTTTTGGTGCCCATTGTGGTACTTTAGTTGGCAGGCGCGTCCTGCACACTCTATAGTTCTCCATCGATGGTGACTGTATAGCTATATTACCTTCATTTTTGCTCTCTGTTTCGCATAGAGCGTTATTCAATTCGTCGACCTGCTCTACTCTCTCTCCTACTGTGATTTCAGAGTTGTCGTACCTGAAATTCTGGATTGTCTCCTCCCCGTTTTTCGGTATGTTCATCTGTGTCCGTCCTTCTTTGGGGATGTTCTTGCTCTCGTCTTCAAGGACCTTTATTATCCTTTCCTAGCTTACCTTGGTCTATCCTATCTTTTTCACTATAGCTGCCCTGCTTACTTTCATATTCATCTTGGTAATTTTCGTGGGGCTCGCTGTTCGGTTTGCTACTTGGCTCCTTTCCGTCGGATGATTGTATTAAGGGTATGTAATGTGCGTTCTCGCCCACGCCCTCTAGATGTATGTAGTAGAACCCCTTATCTTTTGATGATATATGGTGCGAGTAAAAATATGTACTCTTGATTATTGCGAAGTGTACGCATATATTTTCCTAAATTTTTCTGACAATTTGTATGGGAAATTACCATTTACATAGCTTGTTTGTGATTTAAGTATTTTCTCTGTCACCTCTGGCTCTCTACATTTTCGTAACCATTTTGAGTCACACGAAATCGCCCGTAGCTCGTCGGTAGAGATGTCAAGATGCAATAAAAATATTAAGGTGTGAAACAGGGAGTTTCCGGGTGGGTCGTGCGGCAACCCCGTTATTTTAGTAAATGCTACGTCTGGCACAGCACATTTATTCGTTTCTCTTCGTGTTTGTTTGAGATGGAGTCTGGTTTGCGTAATGCATACTCACACAATTCTATGTTTTCCGATTTCTCCCTGACTAAGGATCGCTCCGATCTCGTAATCTGATGCGTCTGTCGCGACGATAAAGGGTTTTTGCATATCGGGAGCGATGAGTACTGGTTCGCTACACAGTGCATCGACAAAAGTTTGAAATACTTCCTCTTCGCGGTCACTTCATTCAAATTTCGTGCCTTTTTTTAAAAGTTTAGATAACGGTTGGGCGATCTTTGCATAGCCTTTTACGAATCGCCTATAATACGCTGCAAATCCAAAAAATTGTTCTACCTTTTTTGCGTTCGTCGGAGGTGAATATTTTTTGGCTGCCTCGATTTTTTTGGGGTCAGTTTTTATCGGTCCGTTTCCTACGATATGGCCTAGCACTTTTTCTTCCTTCTTCGAAAATTGACACTTTTTGGGTTCAATTGTCAAGTTTGCGTCATCTAATCGTTTCAATAATTCAGTAAAAGGTTCCTCATGCTCTTCGAGATCAGTTGCAAAAACCATTATGTCATCGGAATAAACATCGATCTCGTGGCCTTACAAACCTGCGAGTGCTAGTGCAATCGCCCTTAGAAATGTATTCGGCGAGTCTTTGCACCTCATAGGCATTCTTGTGTACTGAAAATGCCCATCCAGGCCCGAAAATGCCATTTTGTGCGCGTTGTCCTCATGCACTTTGATCTGGAAGAATCCTGACTTGAGATCGACTACTGTAATATAACGTGCAGGCGCCAGATTTTCTAAAATGCCGCTCTGAAATGGTAATGTATAGCATGATCCTAGAGTGACTTCATTAAGCAGTCGAAATTTTGTGACGACCCTTACTCTTTTTTCATTATTCAGCCTTAGTTGTTTTGCTACAATCCAAGTGATTGATCTGTATAGGGAGGTGAAATGTTCAATTATCCCCTGCTGTAGCATTTTTTTTAGTTTGACCTTCATTTGGTCTCTGATTGTCGGTGGGTATCTATACCTCTTTGCAACGATCGGCTTATCTGTTGATGTCTGTATTCGGTCTTTTACAAGATGCGTCGCTTTGAGCGGTTCTCCATGGAGGCCGAACACGTACGGGTTTATTGTAATGAGTTTTCTTACGTGCTCATTTTCTTATTGATTGCAATTCGTCGAGCCTATAAGTTGTATAATATTTTCCACTCTTTTGTGTTTTCCCGAGAGTTTGTCGCCTTTCTTTTGGTCTCTCTTGTCTATATTGTCCAGTGGTTCTCCGCCGAATAATTTTATGGCTGCTTCCCCCAAGTATTGAGCATTGTCCCCCTTGACGTCTTCCAGTTGCTCTCGCTCGATTTATCGGTATTCAAACAGCTCTACTTCCTCCGTCGGATTCCTCTTTTTGTTTTCTCTTATTGCGAAATCTTCTGCCCCTTCCCTTGCGCCTTACCTGCTGCTTGACAGGCATGCCTCTCTCTACATATTCCACCCCTGCCTCTTGCTAAGCTCAGAGAGCTTCCTCGTTATAACTATATCGTATTCCCCCTTTGCCCCCTTTCTCACTTTACTTTTGCTCCTTTTGCTCCACCCGCAAGCTTTCTTTCGCAGTCTCCCTCTCTTCGGCTTCTCTGCTCTCTCCTCCAAGTTTGTGCCTGGCATTAGGGGACCATGCCGAGCATCTTGTGAGTTTAAATGTTCCGCTACCGAGCCGTCTGGTCGATTGTCTCCTCTATTTAAATGATTACTCTGCTGTGTTATCCGTATTATTGTTGTAAGCACTTCATTCCCCGTTCCTATTATGGTAGCCCCTACTTGCATCATATCTACCATTATTAGGGCCTTTATTATACTCATTGTCCCTATAATAATCATTTCCATTATAATTGTTGTTCGGGTTTCTGTTATAGTTATAATTATTGTTCACATTATAATTATCACTGTCATAATTATTGTTACAGTAGTTTTTGCTAGCTCGCTTGGCCTGCCGTTCTGCTGCCTGAATAGATTTTATCCATCTTGTCTATGAGAATGGCAGTCTCTCGCGTAGTATCTTGGTTTTTGGCAGTAGTTGGAATTTCCGTTTTCTCTCCCATTGTTTTTTGTCGGTATTCTCTCGTTCATAACAGCAATTAATTTCGGGCATTCTTCGATTATATGTCCATTTTCCTTACAATACATACAATATTTTCCGTCGGCGGCCGCCGCACAGTGGGAGATTTTGCTTTTTTTTTGTTTCAAAATCGTAAATCTCGCGATAGAAAGCAGGTACCGACTTGACTTTTTTTTTATTTTATTGATAAGATGATTGTGCATTAAGGAAAACTTAATCTGAGTACATTCTATTGTTATAAACAATTATTATTTTGTCATAAACATGAAAAATAATCTTGAGAAAAAACAGATACGGCTCCAAAAAATACAGTACACGCACGATTATCTTGGAATTTAGTATAATCTAATTCTTTGGGTCGCTGATTACGATGAAAAGGTTATTTTTGAGAAATTCAATATGGCCGATCCAAGATGGCGGAATATAATTTTTTTTTCTTTAAAATTTGATAAGAACTGCAATAAAAGGATTTTTTGGGGAGCTGAACACGATAAAAGGGTTATTTTTGAGAAATTTAATATGGCCGATCAAAAATAGCGGACTAAATTTTTTTGTTTTCTTTAAAATTTGATAAGACCTGCAATATAAGGTTTTTTTGGGTCGCTGGATACGATAAAAGGATTATTTTTGAGAAATTTAATATGGTCGATCAAAAATAGCGGAATAAATTATTTTTTTCTTAATCTAATTGGAACTGCAATATGAGGCTTTTTCGGATCGATATTTATAAATAAAAAAAATGTTAAGAAACTAGATATGGCCGATCGAAGAGGACGGACAACGATTTTCTTTTTAATTTAAAAAGAATTGCATTGCATAAGTTTTTGTGTCGCTAATTATAAATAAAAAGTTGTATAAAGCGAATTTAAAGTTGCTGATGACAGATGGTAGACAAAATTTTACTTATTATCCTTCAAAATTCAATGCAAACTGTACTAATGCTGTTTTGTAGATCACTAATTGCGAATCAAAGGCTAGTCTTAAGAATTTTTTATTATCTGGATTAAGGAGAAAATTTGTTACAAACATGCTGATTTAGTTGATGACTATCAAGTGAGGAGAATAGTATCAAACGTAAATGTCTGAGACTTTGTTTAACACGCAATTGTTTAAACAAATATAAATAACTTTTTTTTATTATTGGAAATTTTTTTATTGTCAATTGGCTTATTTTAAGAAGAAAAGGTTGCTTGAAAATTTTTTGTAAAATGCATAAAAAAAGGGTTATAAATTTTTTAAGGTTTGAAATATTAGTTTTTCAACCAACCTTAGTTGTTAATAACTTTTGATGCAATTAATATTTTCTTAATTTTCAAAACTACTTCTTCTGTTAGTGTTTCTTTACTGATTGCAACATAGTTTTAGTGGTTTCTATTGGTGTAAAATGTGCTTTATGCAAAAGAAATATAGCCTTTCTAAGACACTTCTAGTGTACCTATTATCAAAGCTTCTATATAGCCACTAGATATCCTAGAGTCAGGAAATGGTGATTTCCATGGATTTTTTTGGCATAGAATCATAATTCAATAGTCATTCTCACGTAAAATTATTACAATTTCTCTAAAATGCAATTTTTCAAACAAAAATCTCGAAAATTTCATTTTTTGTGGCGGAAATATTGTTTTCTCGTAAATTGGCTTATTTAAAGAACAAAATGTATCTTGTTGATTATTCAGAAAATGCACGAAAAAAAACAATTATATTTTCAATGATTCAGAATATTACTTTTCTTACCGCCGAATATTAACACAACGGCAGCATAACAAGAAAATATCATTAGATATATATTAGTTTGCAAAAGTGGATAGATTGTCATACATTCAATAGGTTTTACATCTTATAGATCAATTTTCGAATGTACTTTATATGTGATACGTACGTTATTATGTATATGTGTACACAAACACACACACAGACACTTATTCATATATGTATGTAAAGAGAGAGAGAGAAAGAGAGATACTGTTACGTACAGGGATAAAGAAAAATAATTTGTATTGCATAAACTTTATTTTTCGATGCACTAAAAGAGAATAATCTCCTTTTTCTTAAATACTATTGCCATTTAGATAATAATTTAAATGATTGAATACAATTTACCAAAGACTCAGTTTTCA
>JAPYYV010013174.1:0-19316 GCA_030522625.1 Copidosoma aretas
AGTAGTAGTAGTAGTAGTAGTAGTAGTAGTAGTAGTAGTAGTAGTAGTAGTAGTAGTAGTAGTAGTAGTAGTAGTAGTAGTAGTAGTAGTAATAGTAGTGGTAGTGGTACAATGCATCGATAGTGAGCGCGAGATTCGCTCTGCCCTATGATGGGCTAGCAGCTTTGTGCATGTAGAGACTTGCACCTCTCTCTCTCTCTCTCTCTCTCTCTCTCTCTCTTTCTCTCTCTCTCTCTCTCCCTCTGCTAATGGCATGTTCAATATTCTGATGAGATCAAACAGTAGAGTGTTAGTGGATCAGATTTCGATTATGTCTTTTTTTGGTTAATTAGAGACAATGATAAAAAGGAAAGAAAATTACAAGTTTTGATAAACATGCAACTCTTACATTTTTCACAACTGCTAATTAATTATTATTCATACAAAAGGTATGTCTCACTACTGGTGAAACATTTCTATGATAACGCAGGACCACGGTTTTTACTTTTCAATTGACGCAAATAGACACGCATCGTATATAGATATACGTATTTTAAGGTGCTGAATTCAAATTTCAAGCCTTCATAACTAGCAAGTCTAGATTTTTGTCAATCAGAAATACTGCTGAAAATCGATGTACTACAAATAAAACATCACCAGCGCGAGTCTAGAAATTCCTAAATCAAAGAGATACTTAAATTTGTATTTGTTGTAAAACCTTGAACCTTGTATATGTTGCTAGGCCAATTTATTGAAAACCACAACATTTGAAACTTATGGATCACAAATCCATAAATATGTAAGCATCCGACCCTTAAACTGAATCGTAATTTTTAAATTCTAAGACTCCAAATTTGTGAACCCTGAATCCTTAACCTGAACTCCTCAACTCTATAATTTAAAAACTCGCTTAAGACCCTGAATTATTTCATTCTAAGCTTCTTACTCTACAACCCCGAAATCTTGAAGTTTTAGGTCCTGAAACCTTTAATACTCAACCATAAAGCTCGTTCACTCCAAGCGCTGCAATCATCGAATTCTTTTATCCTAAATTTTTAAAGCCTTCTAAAGCCCTGAATTCTAAAATCTGGAAACTGTAAATCCTAAACCCTAAAAGACTAAGTCTTTCAGGATTTTGGATCGCTTGGCTTAGAGAACAAGGATTTCAATGGTTTAGGAATATACGAATTCGCTGTTTATGGTTTTTCGTAAAATAAGATCGAGTTTCAACAATATGTTGTAATTGTCGGAAAATCTAGGTGTAATGAGTATTAGAGTCTAACGCATTTGAATTTAGCATCCTAAATATGTTCTAAGGACGTGCGGTTATTGGCGTCAAGTTGGAATACGAAATTTCGGTCATATATGCTTTTTTAAAGTATAACTTAGAAGCATAATCAATTAGACAAACCCGTCACGTTTACAGAATAGTACAATACCAAGATTCCTAGACTGTGCCCACACCAATTCATTGGTACAACAAACAAATCCTACCCGGCTTGTGTCCACATGTTGACCAGGGGGTAGAGTGTTGACAGACACGTTCGATCCACATAACGGCTCACACGCTACGCTGTACGTATTCACGTTGCATGAATATAGACCAATGCGTAACAACAGAAAGGGGTTTGGTAGAAGGGAGACCTTTTTAAATCCAGCGTATATAAATTTGCTGTGACCATACACATAATAATGTATGTCATACAGGTGTATACGTCCATACGTGTTAACAACTCCAGTAATTGAGTTGGGCCAGATTAATGAGCTTTAAATGTCTACCGAGGTCAAAAGACTTGATCCACTTGCCATCGCTTTCAATGCGGGTACGTCTATGTATAGGTGCCCTGTCTTATGTATTTATTGTACAGGCGTTTAATTTTGCAGCTTGCGATGGACTTACAATACTTTAATTCGTAAACTTATCATAATACCACTTTTCGCAGAGCACATCAATCCTCACTTCTATGAATCACGTATGCAACTTTGCATACATCTACGCAAACGCTGACATCCATCCGTCTTAGTTGTATTTAAAGATAATCCAAGCATATCTGTGATAGCTCTCTACCATAGTATACAAACGTTATCTCTTAAAAATATTTGTATCCTTCATCAATTTCATGTCCATCAAATATTTATGCATTAAAATTTTTGTGAATTTAATTCTACCCACTTCAAAATACTCTCGGGGGGATAGTAGATCATAGAAAACTCTGAGATGCAGATTATGGAAATGTACCCTCATGTGTAAGCAGCCCTTCTCTATTGTGTACCCATGGAACGTAATCTCGTTTATCTTGACAAGAACTCGGACATTTTTGCAACTCTTTGAACATTATAAGAATTTTCTTGCCACTGAAAGTGAGGAAAGCAAAATAGTTTGTCGAAAAGGGAACGTTAACTTCGAGAAAAGATTAAATGTTTAGGTCAAGGCCTTTATTTGCTCAATTTAATATTCGCGTGCTTTAAAAAAGTGTTCAAACAAAATTACAACAACGTTCTTGCAAAATAAAAAGTTTTTTATGCAATCTAACATAATATCTCAAATGCCACAAAAAATTTCCCATCGTATCGTTACATGCACATTCTCACAAAATTATCAATTATGAAATTTTGTAGATATAGCAAACCAACCTTCTATTACCTATGGATTGCCTTAGCAAAATCTTAATTTAAATGTTAATCAAAAATAAAAAAAAAATAAAAAAATGGATAATTCGACAACATTGCACTTAAATTTTACGTGTATGATTCAATTTCCATAATTCTACCTGTATCATTAGAAATATGGCAGCTTTGTTGTTTTACCAGCGATCAATAAGAAACAGAGAAGGTAGATCAACGTTGTACCAACACGCGCGTAATTGTGTTCCTCAATAATTATCCACCGATCAGCAAAATTTTCTACGGAATTTTCACGTCCCTGACCAAGCAGCTATTCTGAAACTTCGAAATCGAGTTACCCCAACTTTAGTTTTCAGAACCATGATCAAGCTAACTTTGATTTTCCGACGCCTGTCAATTATAAATTATCACCTACTTACATGATCAGCCTAATACTATCCCTATCACACGCGATGTACATATTATGCACGAATATACCTGCAGTATACGTGTGCCTCTGTCTAAACTCGCTTAAGTCAATAATATGCTCCAATTGGCAGCCGAGCCTGATGTTCGAGAGTGCATAACCCATACATGTGAGCAAGTGCATGTGGCCACGTCCGCCCGAAGGGCGTTGCTGTAATTTTCGGCGATTTTCGGTTCAGATATTTACACGCTTATGGGATCGTGGAAATCTCGACACCATATTCTAGGATTTATAAATTGAAGTTCGGCTTTTTTTTAACACACATCCAAATAAGTAAACTTTAGTATCATTGCTATTACTATAAAATTAATATACGAAACTCCTAAATCATAAGGGTTGTGAGACATCTTACATGATTATAATAAAGTATAATAATAAGCAATACTGAGAGCTAAACTATTTTAAGATCACCTTAGCACATTATTTCTTGATTGTCAATGCAATACAACGTCTCAAATTCTCAAATTCTATTGTCTGGGAAGAAGAAGACATTTTGGAACCCCTGTACATTAAGTGACAATTCCAATATGAAAGGGGCCAGTAATGTACAAGGTGTGACAAATAGTTCAAACAGACAAAAAGAGAAAGATATGGACCATTTATTAAACAAGGCTCAAACTTGGCTGTAAATTATAAAAAAATTTAGATCCATGTGTAAAGTTTTGATAAAACATATTTGCAGGAAAAAGGGCATAGAAACAAAGGAAGTATGAGAGACTTTACGAAAGAAAACACAAAAATAATGTGACACAGCTTCAAGAAGAAGATCTAAGAAAATCATTTTATGAACAAAATATTGGGGTCAAATCCAAAACAAAAAGAGTTTAGATCTACGAGTACTCATTAGTAGTGGAAAAAATGTTCTGGTTTATCTTGCACACCTTGCGTACCTAAAATCAGTCTTTCTGAGTCCATCGATGACTTGAGAGTAATAGAGATTCTAGATTTCTAAATAAATCCATGATTACTCTGTAGCTCGCAGTGATCTTAGAAGGAATGATCGAAAAAAGTGGCACTATGTTACTCAGTTGTTGGAATGGATGCCATTAGTTGGAAACAAAATAGAAAAATGGCCTTAGCTAATCAAAACTGTCAGCAATCTTCCCAATCACTCCTTTCGAAATAACTAGCGGATCATCCATGTACATTATGGGAATATACCTCGATATGCTCAGCAACGCCAACAACAATAAGAACAACAAACGCCACGCAAAACTATATAATGTAGTTCAAGACAAGACCAGGTTATGCCGTCTCCTCTATGCACAACCCAACAATGAAACATACACATATACATACAGAGAGAAATGCTTGCGATCCCTTTAGCAGATGATTCAAATTCGATGCCTAACTATGTTACGACTTTGTCAGGGGTGGAGGAGGGAGATAGAGGGACGGGGATACCCCAGAGCATCGAACGAACTCCGCGTCGCCAGAACTGCCGAGGGCATACACACGCCCCAAATTTCTCCCCCTCTGTGGACCCACCCTCTGCCTTTCCCTGGAGCGGGGTTCTCGCTGTCTGTTTCTGTCCTCTAATTGAATGCGAATTGAAATTTTCCAGATTTGCCCACTGGCCGTTTTCGATGCTAGGGAGGAGAACGTTGAAGGGACCTTTTCCTCCTCGTTTCTCTCTTTCGATAGTCTGGTTTGGCCGATTCCCATGGTCACGTGTATTCGCACCCTTTAGGCGTTTCAACAGATAGTTTGGTCTTGCTTTGACTGTTGCGGATGGGGTGATTTTTTTTGTCAGAGTAATGAGACACGCAACTTTTTTTCGAAGTTAAAATGAAAAATTGTCATAAGTTTGGATCAGTATTAAAGTCCCAATTGCTATAATTAAATCATGGGTTGATCCAATACTCCTACAAAGTATGCATAGGAATAATTTCCTTTACAGTAATTTATTTATGATTTGTCAAGTTTCGTACTTTATGTATTTTTCGTTTCTTTTAGAGAGTAGCTTAAGGGTGTATTTCCATTATCAAGGTATGGATAGTAAACAAGACATCGTTTTCATCAGCTCAAACTGACTCTAAAAAAAGAGGGTCTGCTAAGAGATCTAAGAAAAAGACGAATTGTTTCCTTACAGTGTAGGAAAACAGAACCGGCATCATCTTCAAATCACACTAATTCATTTGCATGAATTTACGAACTTTAGAACAGCAAGGAGCTATTTCTTCCGTCTCATGCTCCCTATTCTAATTGCATTAAAATGAAGACACGCGTCTTTCTGTTGGGCTTTGCCAAAAGTCTTAAAGTAAAACGGAACAGGAAAAAGTGGGGGAAGGAAGATGCGCTGGTAATGCACCGGCGAAAGAGGGGTGGGGTAATATTCATAATTCACGTGTACGCGCGAAAATAAGAGGGCAAGGGATGCTGGCAGTGGCAGAAGAACAATAGTCCAGTCCTGTGCAGGACCTTGCGGGGTTGTGTTGTAAGAGAAAAGCTATGTAGGGTGGATGAGCATTGTGGTAATTTATTATCTCTTTTTTATTTTAACTACAATTTTATGCTGTGGCTACATACTGTGTACCTACTGTTTTTCATTTAAATTCGCTATTTGCTTCATAAATTTCATTTTGATTCCAAACCTGTGTTTAAGATAGCTATGAAATTTACAAGATGACCATTAATTTGTTAGAACACTTTGTTCTGCGTCACAAATCAACGTGGATAAATCGAAAACTCACTATTCTACAGGAGAATAAAAAAAGTTATCAGAAGAATGGCTTACAGCTGTTGGAAGTGCTCCAAAGAAAGCAGACTGTTTCATGTACAGGAAAAACTGTAGTAACATTTTTTGGAATTACAAAGGTGATTTGTTAATTGATCATCTTGAGACTGGTAGAAATGTTTGAATATTATCACATCCTCTTGGATGAGCTGATGTACGGAAGAGAATAATGTGTTAATCGAAATACTGCATATTTTCGTTCAACCGTTTTGATGAAAAAATGTTCCTCTGATTAAGGTATTTATCACCTGCACGTCCACCGTATTCTTTAGATTGGGCTCTCGGTAACTTCCATCTGTTTCCAGACATAAACTCTTTTTTTCTGGAAATATCACTTATTTTCGTATCCCAAGAATCTCTTAAAATAAACATACGCGCTAGCTGGTTTTTCCCTTGTGTAACTGCTATTCATACCTCCATATTCCATCGGAAGCTTGTCACTCGCCACTCGTAGCGATCTCCCAGTAAACACACGACCTCGCCAACGCGACCGCACCTATGATTTTTCAATTTTTTTTTTGACCAACAACTTAAACCCAAAAAATCATCCATACCGAAAGTCCTCCATTTTCAAACGGGCACAGAAAAAGTTGAAAAAAACAATCGAGCAACACCAAAGACTTGGCACCGACGCACCTCCACGTGGCTCGGAAACCCCTCCACGTGGGCGGGCGAGCGGAATATTATTGCGTCGAGTGATTCACCCGAGTCCCCCTGCGTCAGAGGCGTATCTGTCGCGAGCCGAGCTTCCGTATCTCCATTCCGCCCCGGCTAAATTCGGCGACTTCCCGTCTTCCCCGCTGCATGGCTCTCTTCCGTCCTCTCGACCCGCACACCGTGCTCGGCACACTTTGTGCTTCTGCCTGTACGTACGACGCACGTCTTCGCGCGTTTCCTTCTCTCTATTTATCTTGGGGCCCGAGAGTCCCTTGGTTCTCCCTGCTCCCACCATGACCGCGGGAATAAATTTTCTTTTCTCTCAAAGCAGTGAAACACGATGATTTGCAAGACTACACGATCACCCTGGGTTTTATCGCGCTTACCCCAGTCCATTTCGCGGCTTTTGTAAATAAAGAAAAAAAAAAAAAAAAAACCCCCCGCAAATATTTGCGCGCCGCGGGGACCGGGGAGGGACAGGCGGGATCCCATCCGCGTCGTGGCCCGTGCCCCGCGCGTACGGGATAGGTACAGGCGGATTCCCATCAGAATCCTGGCCCGACTAATGCTCAGGTCCACACACACTCGAGTAAGTGCACGCTGCGCCAGCCGCTGTTCATTGTTACAGCTAAGTATGCATACACCTACGCATGGCTGGTCCGTGTGTACAGGTACTATACGCGTCCCTTGTATTTGCGCAAGAGCAATTGCGGGGAATAAGGAGCAGGGGATGAGACGGGTAATGCGAAACATTTGTCAAAGACAATCCTGCCGCTTCATTACGGAGAGCCGAGCGCAGTCGGCGTATCACTGGGGCTCCGATGTCCCGTGTTATACCTTGGCGGCGTGTGGACCGCTGCCGTCACCCGCTGCCGACAGACTTGCGTTTATATTGTGCAGGGTAGAGTACCTATGTGGATGTACACAGTATCGAGTGGGTGAGCGCATGATCCTGCAACAAAGTCCTTGGCTCTTTGCTGTTTGAAATCTGCGACGGTGGAGTGTGTTTGGTTTCACCAAAATTACTTTGGAACATAATTATTTGTTTTTCAACATGATTATAATACTGGAAGTAAGACTGCCGAGGTTTGATTGAACTGCTCGAAGGTTACGAAGCGTATGACGCTTTATTTGTGCATCAGAATATTTTCATACGTTTTTGAAACAAAATGATGTCTTCCAAATCACCGCATCGACGCCTACGCAGTAAAGCCTTGTATTCTATGTACTTACAGAGTAAAAAGCACGATCTTGCCTCGATCTATCCTTATGTGTTCATATTTACTACTCGTATGCACAGATACATACTTTGCATCCTCTAAACTATACTCGTATGCAGATCTATTGAGTGAACAACTTTGATCTTGGATTCGACTAACGAAACATTTTTACGCGCAGTTTCTATTGATACTACACCAACAAGAAATTTAATTGTTGCATTAGATTATTACGTATTTCAAGCGAAGGACAGAGCGCAGCAATTTATTTAAAATCACGTAGATCACTCGTTTCCGGCCTATCAATGAATCACAGAGAGAATTCACGCATCAATCATTATCAAAGTCATTCATGTCTCCATTAGCAGTAATATAATTGAAATCTCAACTCTTCCCTACTATTACTAACCAGCTTAAGAGTTTATTAGCACCATATCGACCCATCCATTATCCGTCAGATTTTCCACCGAAAAATCCCGTATACAATAACATGATATTCCACTATCCTCTTCATGATACATCAGTCATCGATGAAAGCGTGTGTCCGTCAAACTTCGCACACAAATTAATTGTGTCCATCGAAATAATATTCTTGTAAACATAGCGAATCTAAATTCGGCTGCTTCATTCTAACACGCGCAAGAAAAACCGCGCACGGGTGTGCCCGTAAGTAAGTATACAAGCGCAGCACTTCATTCGAGTCTTCGAGACACATTTCAATCGAGACCTGCTCTGCGGAACCCCCATATCCTACCGTATCCCGTGGAAGAATCCTCCACATTCAAGAGGTTTCCCGTCCGGCCCCTCCACCGTCCCCAATTGCGCAGTAAATCGATCGATCGGCCGATCGATCGGGAGAGAGAGAGAGAGAGAGACTTGCATTCCTCCGACGCGCTTCTAGGATCGGCGACGCCGAGCGCGTGAAAGTCTAGTAAAATGGGAAATTAAATTCCTGGCCCCCTCCCCCGATTGCTCAGGGCGTGTGTGGGTTGGGCGAGAGCCGCCGCCAATACTGTTGGAAAAAAAAACCCATGCCTTTTTTCTTCCACGCGAGAGCTCTGAGATGGTATGATATTGGGTGTCATAAACGAGATTGTGTGGATTTCTCTTTTTTCATCCAGTTGAAAGTTGTTATCTGATTACAGCAGATTATTTCAGGACCCAAATGTAGTGAAATCATGGAGAAACGGATAAATTCCTCCTAATGATTGTGGGGTAAATCCTTCTCAAATCCAGTCTTCGACAGCTATCTCCATCAAGGAACCCATTCACAATAATGAAATTTGCACAGCAATTCAAGTGAAATCGTACAAAGAAGTTATTAGAGGAATAAGATATGTACAACAAACAAATCTGTGTTTTTTCGAAATCTGCATTCCTCTCCATTTGAAAACAAGAGCCAGAATCTGAAGAATCCAATATCTCCTCGCACGCCGTTATTCAAAAACAATGCTCAAGGACGTTGATCACCACATCTTTTTCTCCAACAATATTCGAATGTCCCGAACTGTTTTCTTCCATTCGATCGTCACATCCGAAAAAACCCACGATAATCCCCGTACACCCGGCCGAGCCGAAAGCCATTGATTCTCATGAAAAGCCAGTCCAAACAGACGCGCGGCCGGCAATCTCAACGAGCGGGATTCGGGCGCGAAAGTCGATGTTTAATGCAAAATTCAAATGAGCCGCCGCGCCGCGCGACTTTTCACGCTCGTCCGCACTCCCCCCCCCCCCCCCCCCCCCCCCCCCCCCCCCCCCGCGCCCCCCCCCCCCCCCCCCCCACGACGACGAGCACGAGACGCAATCTTGATGGCAGAAATACAGTCGGGCCGCGTCGGAACGTGCGCTTATATTTTTAATTTCATCGTACACAAGCGCGGGGGCGAGCGTCGGCGATGAGCGCCGTATTGTGACGATATGATTCGCGGGACCGACCGGCGGGTGGAGCGTCCTTTATTTTTCCCCCCCAAGGATCCACCGGTCGAAGACGTATACGTGTGCGCCATTTTTCCAAAGAGGCGCGCGCGCGCGCTTAACGAGGCGCGAAACATCCGGATGTGCGCGGATAATTTATGGTGCTTTAATACTCAGCTTGGTTGTACAAGTCATCGGGCCTGGCGTTGGGGACGTAGAGAGAGAGAGAGAGGGAGAGCCAACACTATTGCGAATTTAATATTTTCTTAATTGGCCTAATTGGCTTATTAATATTTAAACTATTCTGTTGCCGTGACGAGTGGGGACGGACTGCCGGCAAGGAGGAGGGGGGGGGGGGGGACGGGTGGATGTATATTTAGTTGGACGAGGACAGCGGCGGCTTATACCGTCGGCCACTGGGCGACGGCCAATTCTCGGCCCATGAATTTCGGCGGGCGGTGGTCCGTCTCCTTTTGAAATAAACACGCGCATTTTCACGGCGAGCGGGAGCTATTATCTCGTTGGGCGAGACGAATTTTCTTGTTCCCTCCAAGATGAAATTCCTTGGTGATGCCGATCGTGGGAGCTTGCAAGCTGTGGTGGAAAATTTCCAGTTCGCGTGAATTATTGTTCGAGATAATATCATCGACGTTAAAATCATTGGTAAGATTTTTAGAGAGATGAACGATGATATCAATCACACCTTCTCGTATTGTTACGAAATCAAGACGGACGTCTCTACAAAACGTGTCTTTAGTTGTGTGGGTCGTGTAACGGTTCGATCATACAGGATCAATCGGGGACACATTATCTCCTCTCGGAAAATTAAAAACGAGGGGGGCACGGGACCAAGGCGCGTACAGGCTCTTTCGTGGACGGTCGACCAAGAGGAATGTTCGTTTGAGTATTTTTTGTTGTCATGGCAACATGGTACTGACTTTGTTTTTCTTTTTACTTGACGACGTTGTGGTTCGTTCGAGCTTCAGCTTTTGCTTAGCGACCACGAAAGCGATCGGACGTATTATTTTGTCCTGTTAAAATATAAACCAAGAATATGTCTTTGTCAATCGAGTCTTGATCTTGTCAAAAAAGTTACGTCTTTAAATTTAAGTGTTCGTTTCCCCACGCGTATCTTCTATGTTCTAGTTAGTTCCTTCAACGACTGTTATATCTGTGAATTAAGTTGGCCGCCAAGGAAAGAACCTTAAACCGGATGACAGTGAAGATAAGTGTTTCAGACTAGCGCTGATCAACGGCTTCCCCTTGGCAAGTTATCTCGAATTAACGTAAATTAAAGAAGAGTTGGGTTGACACGTGTGGACAATCAGTATGGTCTTCCACAGAGCCTCGATGACAATTTGATCATAATTCAATGCGAAATAGAGAAAGAGACGGACCAACAATTCGTACTTTATCCTACAACATATGGAGTTTCGCAGGTGTGGAGCGAAGAAAATGTATCCCGCAACGAACGAAGCCGAGGGAAAAAAGAAAAATCCCGCGAGCCACGCGAACAAATCGCAAAAATAGATTGGCACGCGCACGTACGAGGATGCGTATTTGTTCGCTGCGCGCGCGCGGTGGAGAGCTTTTCGGGGCCGGTGAGGATTTGGGCGAGCGATGTTAATCTTTCCCCCGGGAACGCGCATTAGCGTGAAAATCCGAGCTCTCAAAGGCATTCGGGGGACGGAGCACAGCGACGACAGCGCACCGGTGACAACGACAATGGCGAACGGGAGGACTACCATGTACGTGATGTCTATCGGATGTCCGCGACGAGCTTTCGCGCTCGGAACGGGCAACCGGCGTGGGAAAATGCTTTGTTTCGAATCTCGTTTTTTTACCGCCCGCTCCGTTTTTATTAGGAGCCTGATACGTTTGGAGGCGGAAAAAAATTGAGCAGTATCGAAAAATGCGAAAACAAGTAAAAACCTGCTTTGAAGGTGAATCGCTCGGGGAACGAAATTTTTCTAAAACCACTGAGGAAAACAAACTGGCTGTTGAAATGTTAGAAAAAACTAGTAAATTCTTAAATGGTCATTGGGAAGGAAGACTCTTATGGAAAATAGAAAGTTATTTTAGGACAGACGGACACGTAACAGCAATTCGTAGACTGCAATTTTTGGAAAAAAGACTTAAACGTGACAAGGTATTTGCTGAAATTTTTGTTCGCGAAATAAAACGATTATTCGATGATAATTTTTCCGAAGAAGATCCGAAAACTTAATTATAAAAAGAATTTGGTATTTGCCACATTTCGGAGTGTAAAACCCTGATAAACCTGGAAAAGTTAGACTAGTATTCAATGTGGCAGCAAAAACTATGATTTAATTTTAACCGGACCTGACCTTTTTAAATGTTTTTCCAGAGTTTTGATGCACTTTCGACAATATACTTTTGCATTAAAAGCCGATTTAAAAGATATGTTCCTTAAAATCAAAATTCGCGAAGAAGATAGGGACACGCACAACGATTTCTTTGGAGAGACGAAGAAGGGAATTATAAAGAATGTAGAATGGCTTCCATGTTGTTTGGCGCAGAATCCTCACTATGTACAGCACTATACATTAAAAACAAAAATGCTAGTTTATTTTTTACGCGATATCCCCACGTAGCAAATAGTATAATAGAAAACTGTTACATGGATGACTATTTGGATAGCTGTAAATCTTTTGATGAAGCAAAACATAGAGTGTTACAAGTATCAGAAAGTAACGAACATACAAATTGGGAGATTCACGAGTGGGCCAGTAATTTCCCTCTGATTTTATATAAAGTTCTCTTCTCCGAATTTCCAAAGAAATTATTAGATTCTGAATCAGAAAAAATTTTAGGCCTTCATTGGTTAAATTTATCCAAAAGTTAACTTTTAAAATGAATGAAAACCACCCAATAACCCCTGAAATTCTTGGCGGTAGTAAAGTTCCCATAAAACGGGAATTTTTAATTATAATAATGTCCATTCCCGATCCGCTAGGTTTTCTTTCTCCTTTTACTATTCGTTCCCTAATTCTTATGCGAGAAATTCACGATAGTGGTATCAGATGGGATCAAGAGCTTCGCGAGTCTAAATGTATTTCTTAGAAACAATGGACATATGACCTAAATAAAATTAAATCAATTACTATAGATCGCAGCTACCAATTAAAAAATGTTCAACGAAATTCTGCGGAATTACACATATTTTGCACGCGAGTAATAAAGCTTATGCAGATGTCGCATATTGGCGATTTGCTATCTCAAACGAAAAATTTCACACTTCTTTTGTCCCAGTCAAAAATCATGTAGCTCCTTTGAATTCGCAAACCATTCCTCGTCTTGAACTAGAAGAGGCAGTACTAGCGGTAACAATTGCAAAAGGGATTAGCGAGGAACATGACTTTAATGTGACATGACGGGTTTTTTGGACTGACTCTCAAATAGTCTTACACTGGATCAATAAAGACGCACGCGAATTCAAAACATTTGTTGCAAATCGATTAGGTGAAATTCAGGAGTACTCTAAAGTATCAATGGAAATGGATTTCATCAAACAAACATCCGGCTGACGATTCGACGAGACTTACTACTGAAATTTTACATAATAACAGTAGATGGATTTCAGGACCATTATTAAAAAGCGAGAAACTTTGGAAAAATTCGTCATTGCCTTCAAAAATTGAAAATGAAAACGCACATGAAATCGAAAAAAAGAAAAGTAGTTGCTCACGTAAACGTAATAGAATCCATAATAGATATATAGAGATTTTCTACATGGAGAAGCCTTTGCTTGACGTTGTATTACGTTTTTAAATTCATCAAGAAAAAGTGCAAAAATTTGAAAAGCTTTCGAGATCCATCCGCGTTATAGACATTTGAAAATGCAAAAGCTTAACTCATTTCCTCGAGAGATTCATTGCTTAAAAACGTTAAAAATATTTCAAAAAACAGTCGAGTTTAAATTTTAAGCCTTTATCTTGACGAATCTGAAATCTTTCGAGCTAAGGGTCGTTTGCGAAATTTCACGGAAAGCCATTCTTTGTCAAAGTTAGTTATTTTAGACTCTAAAAATCACATCGTTCGATTATTTATAAAACGATACCATAAGACTTTACTTCAGTCGATACCATAAGACTTTACTACAGTCGATACCATAAGACTTTACTTCACTTTATGTACATATATAATTATAGATTCTCTGATTCTGAAGAGGCCGTTAGTAAGACGGCGAAATATTGATCCAATGACGTAAATAAGAAAGTTAGTAATAAAGACATCATGCTCCAATCACTCAGTCTTTTGGTGTGAATTATTTAATCGATACCATAAGATGTTTTGTCTCACAAATCATGAAGGTGTAGTAAATGAACTTAAGCAAAAATTTTGAACCTTTGGTCTTAGACAATTTTTGCGAAGCTTAACCCATCAATGCATAATGTGCCGTTTACTCTGAGGAAAACCCGCTAACTCGAGAATCGCTGATTTGCCTCCTGCTAGATTAGGTTTCCGTTTACGTCCGTTTAGTCATTGTGGGCTCGACTATTTCGGTCCTATAGAGGTAACAATAGGTCGACGTCGAGAAAAAAGATATGGGGTTTCACTCACCTGTTTAACTACTCGAGCGGTACACCTTGAAATGGCCTTCAGTTTAAGCACTGATTCAGCGATCATGGCATTAAAGAGATTTATTGCAAGGAGAGGTGTTCCATTGGTGATCTATTGTGATAATGGGACGAATTTTCGAGGAATGAGCAATGAATTAATAAACGAAATAAAAAAGGTAGATTTTCACAAATTGAATGAATTTTCAATGCAAAAAGAAATCTCTTGTAAATTTCACCCCCCAAGTGCTTCCCACATGGGTGGCGCATGGGAAAGGTTAATTCCTAAAGAGAAAGTTTTACCGACAGCATTTGCGGAAATTGAACATTCTATGAATTCTCGTCTTTTGACAAAAATTTCAATTAATCACCAAGACGATGAAGCGCTTACTCAAAACCATTTCCTTATCGGATCATCCTCAGGAAAGATAAGATTTGGTACTTATGATAATCAAAATTATTGTTAAAAAAATTAGTGGCGAAAAGCACAGCACTTCCCGGATAATTTTTGGAACATATGGTTGCGCGAATATCTACCTACGCTAATCTCTCGTAAAAAAAGGCTCGTAAATGATGAACAAATGGAAGTTGGAGATCTTTTTTTTAATTTTGGATAATGATTTATCGAGGAATCAGTGAAAAAAAGGTGAGATAATTCAAGTTTTACCTGGAAAAACAATCAAGTTTGCGTAGCTGAAGTTCGCACAGCAAAGGGTTCCTTTTTATGCCCAATAAGAAAACTTGTAAGGTTGTCAAAGGTGCAAAACCCAGATATTTTGAAAGAGGGGGAGGATGTCACTGTGGTATAATGATTAATGTACATACGTTCACCTTTTAATTATAAATATATGTATAAACATCTCAACACGGTGGGGAACGTGTAGCCACCGTGTAGGCTTTGCATGCCGGCGATCGGTATCGTCCGGGGCCGCTTGTCCTTTGTTTTAATAATAAAAAAGGAATACGGGGCAAGAGATTAGGCTGGCTCTCTCTCTCTCTCTTGCGGACGGTAGCCACGGGATGTTTGAATTAGTTTAGTTTTCGTTGCCTAGCAATTTTTTATTATTCCTTATCTTTTTCTTTGAGAGCTGAACGTATAAATAGGAGTGTCTTTTGTTGTTGAAGGGAGAGCTTTGTTTTCTTCTGAGGCAAGCAGTGTGTGTTATATCTGTCACTAAATAATTTCTAACCTAGTATCCCAGTCTCGTCCTTGTTGCACTGTGTGCGCATTTAACAGTTTGGATTTGCTTGGATTATGTTTGGAGTGAAGGAGCGAACCAAGGGGTCTTCCTTGCCGAAAGAAGCCGCAAAAGCAGTTCCATTATCGACTGCGACGGTAGCAGCAGCGGTCCGACTTCCCTCGTTTAGTCGGAACACGATACCAGAGGGTTACGTGTATGGCCTGTGTATTGAATCTCCCGGAC
This sequence comes from Copidosoma aretas, assembly GCA_030522625.1. NCBI lineage: Eukaryota > Metazoa > Arthropoda > Insecta > Hymenoptera > Encyrtidae > Copidosoma > Copidosoma aretas. The sequence goes on from JAPYYV010013174.1 coordinate 15,600, forward strand.
CTGTTTTGGCGTTCGATACTGAGAAACAGAAAAAGTGGATTTGCACGTCCCACGAGTCGAATGTCTCGTTGTTATTGGTGTGAGCTCAACGAAATAAAATCTAGGTACCTTACTACTATTGTCTTTTATAGTGATAAAAAGACTGGTGGATAAACTTTTGTAAGGTATCTTTTGGCGTTACTGAGATGCATAGATCATCTGGTAATGTACGCGCTAACAATTTTGACAATATCTTTTTCTATAAAATTCATGAATTGTAAGAATGACTTTATATTATATTTTTTCCATCCCTTGGGCAGAAGTTTGTAGTTCCACGGTTAGGTTAGGCTAGAAGAAGAAGAAGTACTTTTAACCGGAGATGTCGAGTTCGCTCCCATAAGTCATGGAAGTGTCGAGTTGGCTCCCGGGTCATTAAGATGTATGGTCGAATTGGCTCCTGGGCTGATAAGGCGTTTGGTCGAGTTGGCTCCTGGGTCTTTAAGGGTCATTAAGGCGTTTGGTCGATTTAGCTTCCGTCCATAAAGAAGAGTGTATTTGAGCTAATAGGTAATCAAGCATATAGGCAATAACCCACACCTTAGTGGAACAGCGGAACTACAAACTGTCACCCAAAAGATGGAAACAAACAGTATTTCTTACATGGAGAAAGATCGGAACGCCTCGAGGCGTCATATCACATTCGTGCGGAAGTTCCATATCCCCTCCTTGTAAGAAAATCTACTATTTGTCCTTATTAAATCGCACACATCCTTAGTATGGTTTTCAAAAATCAAAATATTTATTTCATGCACGTGTGTCTTATTAATCAAGGCTCGATCAATTAACGTTCCCAGCAAAGCCCTCCGTCTTCTCAATCTTGGATTTTCTGAGGAAAATACAAGCGTTTCCCCTACCCCTTATTTTCACCCCCCACCCTCGTCCCGAACTTGCTTCCTCGCCTTGGCACTTTCATTTCCCACCTGTGGAGCGAGAACACAAGAGCAGTGCCAGCAACAGCTTCTCTGGGAATCGAGGGTTTTTGGATTCGCGTCTACCCTTTGAACTTTCAAACAATATTATGCTTTTGTCATGGGGATTCAAAATTCTCAAGCAGCGCGCTTGGCTCGAACTTTGCTCGAGCAGGCTTTAATTCCATCTTTTAATTTTTTTGACACTGAATTATTGTATTGGACACGGGAAAGTTATACGATATGTCAATAGTTGTAGCCAAGTGTTGGTTTTTTCTGTTTGTTTTAGATGATTAGAGGTAGAGGGCTCTGATTAGAAGGGATGACGTACTTGAAGAAGTAGGGCTTCAGTAGGGAAATAAAATAACGAATATTTTAGAAGTCATAGAAGAAAAACACGATCATCATTTTTTGTGATACTAAAACTTTTAGCTATATATTGATAATATTGAAGTTCTGACCAAGTATTCTCCATTGAATAAAGAGGATGATATTTCTTAAAGCCCTTTATTTGTCGAGATAGTCACAAGTTTCTAATTTAAAAGATCTATCACTTGTAGTTGTTACAATGAACTGTGAAATCATGCGTTAAAAATATTTACTCGCTTTATCCTTGAATTGAACGAAAAATCAGACGTGATGTACAATTGACAATAATAACACTACTGTGCAGCTCGAGTATGGGGCATATCTTTCAGACACAGCAATAAAAATGTACGCGATATGCGTTTACTTGTTGATCATTATCAATATGATGAATGACTTACAAGTGTACCGGCAAACATTTATATTTAAAGTGAATTTAATCATTTTAAGATATTGTTGAGTCAAACAAATTGCTCATTATGATTTTCGTATTCCAACTGAAGCCATTTCGAAACAATAACATAACATTTCTGTTCATAAAGATACAACTGCTTTTTTTCGTGATCCAAAAGTTAGTTCGAGTAAATTAAAAAGAGCACATGATACGTGTAGTAACATTTGTTTTCGACACATTAAATAGACCTTTGAAATATAGTGTTCTAAGACTACAACAAATTTTTCGACGAAAACTGATGATGACTTTTTACTTGTTATCTCGAAATATCGAAAAACGTCTAATTTTGCGCAGGTAATATTTTCTAAGTTTTATCTTCTGTATGTCCGCATCTATTGGTGATGTCTTCACCATTCAATCGTCTGGAAAACAACGAACGATCACCGCACTTCCATCCCCCAATTCTATTATTACCAACCTCCGCGGTAAAAAGCTCGAACCTCCGTGGCCCTTTAATTCGTCGTCGCGGCACTGATACCGCACTCGCGCGCAGATTAATCAGTTGGCTCCGAGAAAATAATAATAAAACCCGAGCATGGCGCGACGCAAGGCAACAGCGGCCGGAGATTTCCACGAAACTCGGCAATTTAGCTCCTCAATGGCCCGCGACGCGGTGGTAATAACCGTCACCGAGCGCACGCTTGATTTATATTACGGATCCCCTTACATTTGCACATGGGAAACATCTCTGTTTTGCATGTGCGAGGACGTGACGAATGTTTGGATAAATATTTGAATATTTTTCGACAATAAATCCTGTGCTCCGGCAGAAATCTATAGGTACGCTTATTTTTTTTTTGTCATAACATAATATCATCGACTCCTCGTAGTCAAGCAGGAGTCAGACAATCAACAAAAAATTCTTGTTGAAGTAAAATAAAATTTTGTTAATTCTTGGTGTAGGTATGATGTTGCTTTTATGCATTCGCACGTAAGAAGTTCAAAACAACTTTGACTTTACAACGGATAACATATCTTTGGTACGAGACATAAGTCTTTCTAATTTGAGTTTATGATTTTTTTTTTTGCAAGACACAACTAATACTCACGCAATAGGACGTATGTTGAAAAAGAACTACATGAATACATTTTTTACAGATTTTTATCGCCAACTTGGCCAGATGATTTACTTGCCGAGTTACTAACCAATTACGAATTGCTCTTGAAAATCAAATGAACTACTTTAAGAGCAGTAATATTTGCTAATTCATATCCAACCCTTGCGTTGCATTTGATAAAATTATCATTGATAAAGTACGGAATAAATATCGTATGTAGGTCGTATATAGCATGTGTAAGAATATTAATAGTGAGCGCTTGTACGTACAAGCATATAAAAAAATAAGAAAGTAACTATGTATAGCTCATGCTAGAGGGGAAAAGCTACTGTGCACATAATGCACTTGACCCTTTTGATCCTCTTCACTGTCGTCCTTGCCCATGTATGTATACCATAAACTGCTTCTCCTGCCTCGCTTACGTGTATACGCAAACCTATTTATCGTACGGGTATAATACATAAGGGAAGAATCTTTTTGTGTATTTTCAAGGACCGTTCACTTCTTTTATACACAAAAGTAAATACAATCTTTAGGAACAAAAAAAAATCTGAAAGTCACATTTGTCAAACTTTTTCATCAACTTTGAGAAACACAATTGATTTTTCGTTTTGTTTATTACACATCCATGAGCTGGAATTTATTTTTACAAGCCCAACTTCACCAAGTCAACGACCACACGCATATCAGCAAAAGCTTGAGAATACAATCCAAGTCGAGGGTAGATGCAACTGGATATTAAGAGATAGTTGATATAGTTGGAGGCGCAGTAACACCAAGGCGTTGTGGAGCGACAGCGCGAGGGACGAGTGAACCTTAGTTCCAAACTTTCGTCGAGTAAATATTTGATTGTACTTGCAGAAGCAAGTATACAACGGAATCAGATTAAGAG
>JAPYYV010013176.1:0-13229 GCA_030522625.1 Copidosoma aretas
AAACTCACTCAAGTTTTCTTGATTTATTCAAACCTTGTATTTATTATTAAAGTCATTGGTCTATTATTTTTAACGGTTTTATAACTTTTTATATATTGAAACCGTAACTTAATCTAATAACTGTTTTTACAAAAAGTCTTTTTTTTTGCGCACAACAACAACGACAACGATTCACTTGGCGATACCGTCGCAACTTTACTATTAAAATATTATTGCTTTAAGAGAAACTTTTCTCTCTCACTAAATACCTCAAGCACCAACTTGCTGCACCAAAGGCACCCTGGCCTGATTGAGCTGAGAAGAACCTTCTTCTCGAGCTTGAACTGAGCACTTGCTCGCTTTCAGTTGCGGCGCACTGGCCTCGTTTGCCTAGAGCATGCGAGACGTCTTGTCTCGATGGTTAGCAACCGGCAACTCGACTCACCATTTTGCTCAGCGTGGCTCTCTCGTCGTCGTTCGACGCGCAGCGCTACCATGATTAGCTCTATCTCTTTTTATCTCTCCTCACCCCCCTTTCCTACTCATAACTCCTAACTGAACACAGATTTCGAGTGTTTATTGGAGCCTGTAGAAAGTGATCGTGCCTATCAGCAGCATAAAGCATTTAGTATTAGATTATTCATAAAATGCAGTTATGATGATAAAAAATCCCAGCATAAGAGCTACATGCAAAGTGAAGAAGATGATAAAACACCGGCCAAGTGGTTTGTAAAAAACTTTCACTCACTCGCCTTGGAATTGCAAGAGTCATAGAAAAATCCCAGGCCAATGTTGAGCTTAACACTCAAAAAAAGAGTCGAGTTCGACAAAGCTACTCTCTGCCACTTTTTCAATAAACCTTTTGATTTAAAAGATAAGAAGATTCGATACCACTGCCATCTTACAGAAAAGTGAATACTAAAAGTATTTTCTTATGTGATCATGTTGTTTTTTTTATAATTTATCAATTATGTATTATTTTTAGATATCGTGGCCCTGCATATAATTCATGCCACCTAAACTATCAAGACTCCAAAGTTATTCCAGTTGTTTTCCACAACTTAAGTGATTATGATTCACATTTATTCATAAAAACGGTAACAGCATGCTTTCCCTGACGAGTGAAACTTCTTCCGCAAACGAAAGATAAAGATATATTTTTCACGAAATTTGTTGAGGGAACTGACATAAACCTTCGCTTCATCGACTCCTTCAAATTTATGGCCTCGTCTCTAGATAAACTATCATCATATCCAGAGAAGTTTTAGATGATGGAGAGAGTATTTTCTGAAAATGACAAATACACGCATGATCAGATTGATTTGTTGAAAATAAAAGGAGTCTTTCCACACGACTATATCTCTTCTATTTGGAAGCTCGAAGAGGAAAGTCTTCCTTCGAGAGATGAATTCTACAGCAGCTTGTATAAGTCTCATATATCTGACGAAGAGTACGAGCATGCCCAAAATGTTTGGAATACATTTAACATCGAGACACTTGGACAGTATTCTGACTTATATTTGAAGACAGATGTTCTTCTACTAGCCGAAGTATTTGAGTACTTCAGAAATAATTGTCTTAATCCATATGAGCTCGACCCAGCCCACTATTATACAACCCCAGGCCTGACATGTGATGCCATGTTGAAGTATACAAAGGTGAATATTAAATAAACTATGGCGAAATCAGCCAATGCTGTAATCGCTATGCTAAAGCCAATTGCCAGTATATGAGAGGAGGCTATCAATCCGATGTAGATGAAAAATACCTGATGTATTACGACATCAATAATTTATATGGCTGGGCGATGACTTAATCACTACCTTACGGAGGTTCCCGGTAGACGCAGAATGTGAATCATTTGGGTATTTTGAACGTTGCGGATGATGCTAAAATAGGTTATATACTTAAAGTAGATCTCGAGTATCTTGAAGTACTCCATGATACTCACAAAGATCTGCCTTTCTGTGCTAAGCACATAGCGCCTCCAGGGTCAAAGCAGGATAAGCTTATGACTATGCTGCACGACAAAACCCGCTACGTGATTCACTATCGTTCCCTAAAACAAGTTGTAAGTCATAGCCTCAAAATTATAAAAGTTCATCAGGTACTACAGTTCAATCAGAAACCTTTGCTAAAAGAGTACATATATCCTAATAGTGCTAAGCGTCAAAATGCAAAGAATGACTTTGAGAAAATGCAGTCTAAGTTATTTAATAACGCCGTCTTTGGTGAAACGATGAAAAACAAGATAAAGCGTGTGGATGTGAAGCTTGTCAACAAGTGGGATGGACGATATGGTGCAGAAGCATACATCGCACGACCAAATTTCCATAGCTGCGAAATATTTGACGAGCAACTTGTAGCCATACAGTTGTGACGAACCGACATCTGCATTAAAAAACCAATATACGTTGGACTGAATGTATTGGATCTGTCCAAGACACTTATATACCAATTAAATTATGATTTCATGAAAAGTAAAATAGATCACTGCAAACTCTGGTACACAGATACGAATGGTCTTGTATATGAGATAACAAACAAGAATATTTACAATGTGACTATCCTACCGACAATAAGTTCAACTTACCTCGAGTCAATAAAAAAAAAAACGGCCTGATGAAGGATAAATTCAATGGGAAAATTATGCTAGAATCCGTAGGATTACAAAGTAAAATGTATAGTGTGAGGATACGAGATAAAAAACCAGTGAAAAAGGCCAAGGGTGTCAAAAGAAACGTAGTGACGGCTACTATAACTGTTAACGACTACATTGAGTGCTTACACAAACAAACCAGCATAATTCGAGAGCAGAGAAACATCAGATCACGTCACCACCAACTGTTCACTGAAAAAGAAACCAAAATCGCGCTCAGTGCGCATGACGACAAGCGCTACCTGCTGCTCGGCCAAACAGACACCATACCATAAGGGCACTACAGCAAAATGGAGGTGGAAGCAGCCAACCACAGAACAACTAATCAGGAAGCTGGAGAGGGGGTTGCCGCAGTAGAGCCGCCGAAAGTTAAGGGGGCAGCCCTAATAGGACTAAACTTGACCAGCAATGCTCTCAAAGCGAGTCTTCACCTTGCAAGCGACCTAGATATACTTGAGGTCAGTATTACACACACGCACACACAAACACACGCGCGCACGTAGAGAGAGAGAAATCTTTGCTCATAATGTGTTGTTTGTTGCAGATGGATCTCGCAGCACTCAATAAAATCGCTAACAATGGCTTCATGCCGAAGAAAAGACTGAACGAGATGATAGTGGATCACCACCTTATAGTGACCAAGCTAAGGATAGCAAAGACGAGGTTTGGACCCAAAGTTGTTGCCGAATTCGAGGAGTTCCGAGTTTTTTTTAACGAACACAGTATCTACTGTTATTTCAGAAGATGAAAAGTTTTTAATGTCTTATTAGAAGCTGTAAATAAGTTCAGATTGTTTGTTGTGTATGATGAAACTGGTATAAAATTGTCTCATGCCTTATACTGTAAATATTAATAAACAATAGTTTATCTTTATATCTTGACTATTTCTTAACTACGCCTTTATTACATTTATAAATTACATTAAATTTTCTTTCACTTATAATAAATTTTTTTACAAAATATAGTACATTTTAACTCAAGACTTTTTTTTTTTAACAACTTAAATTGGTAAAAACTTTTCTATAATTAATTATTATCAATCTAACTATTGTGTGCATTTTCAAAACCCAACCACTTGACAATAACTTGGTTGCCCCGCCTTTAAAGGACCTTCTCCACGAGGTAAACGTCTGGATGTTTGGTTATTTGTAGTTCCTGCTTGTAAAACCCTGCGAAAATAAACTTATCTCGATAATCCTTGAGATGGTACGTTGTTGGATTTGTTGCGGCTACTCGTGTGATTGTAAAAATCTCTGTTGACCAGTTGGGCATGTAACCTTTCTCAAATTCTTGTTTTGCATTGCTTACACGCACTTTATTACCGACTTTAAATTTAGTCACGATTTAATTGTTGTAACACTTGGACTTCATTATCTGCAATTATATCTTTTGGTTTCATGCTGGTGTTTCGGTGTTTTCGATTGTTATATGATTTGAGCAATTTGCGTAAAATATGGGTCCACTTATAGTTGCCTTGCAGACTGAATTCTTTCCGCATTGAATTTTTTAAAGTGCGTTTAAATCGCTCGCACATGGAAGCTTTTAGATTGCTACAGGTAGAGTACAAATCGATCTTATACTTTTGCATGAGACTTTGGAAATTTGAGTTGTAGAATTAATTACCGCGATCGGTTCAAGTTTATCGGTACTCTTTCTTCTTTCAAAATAGCTTTTATGGCTGTTGTAACGTCTTCACCAGTTTTTCTTTTGATGGGTATAGCCCATGCATACTTTGACCTTTATTCTTACGAGCATATTGTATCATTTCAATAAGATATGCTTGCCAAGTCTCATCCAAGCCACGAACATTATACTTTCTGCGCGGATAATTTCGACAAGCTGGCTTGTGAAGCTCTTTCACCACTGATTTTTTGGATGATCCATTCTTGTTAACGTATGATGAGTGAGTGTCAAATTCTTTATTCTTATGCTTTTTTCTACAGCTCTGCATGTCATGAATAACTTGCCTGATGTTATTGAGCTCTCTTTGGAAAAAAGCTACATTAACTGCATCAAATTTTTTACAGGATCAGCAGCATTGAATAGTCTCTTATTTTGAATATCATACTGTGCATCAGCTGTTACTTTATACCCAACACCAGGAAAACCAGGAGGACCTCGGCTATCGCCTTAAGTCTTACCTTGCTTACGTCAAAACACGTCGACGCTCATTTTTATACTGATGCCATCAGTACATATACCCAGCCTAACGTAACTCCTCAATGATTGACATGATTTTGTTGTCATAGCTAGGGTTTCCTGACAATATTTTGGCTATGAGCGAGCGCAGATGGTCAACTAGCTCGTAAGGATCGCAAGACTATCGCAAGATTGTTGTTAACGGAAAACATGAACTCATTTGTACGAGAGCTAGAACTGATCTGAATGCCGTCATACAAACAGCAATAAAGACTAGACAGGGTAAAAATGTAGTTGAAAGCTAGGAAGACTTTAAGATAGAAATATCTAAACTGGAATGGCTCATGCCTTATGTAGTGATGTCAGATTCTCATAAAATAGGGTTGCTCAATTATCTGCAAAAAGATAAGTTCATATCCGTAAGTTTCCGAACTTGGGAACTCTATGAATATCCACTCTTACCCACAACATCGAAACACATCTGGACGGTAAAAACATCTCATCAGTTAGAAAAGCCACGCTATGTTATTTTAGCTTTTCAGACAAATCGAAAAAATCAGAAAAATATCAGCACTAGTAAATTTGATCACTGCAACATAAGAAATGCTAAACTCTATTTGAATTCTCAATATTATCCTTACAGTGATATCAACCTCGATATAAAAAAAAAATCAGTCTGCCTTGTTATATTATGTGTATGCCAATTTTCAGAATTCACATTACGGTAAAGATTGTACAACTTTGTTGAATACGGGAAATTTTATACGTGATGTACCTTTAATCGACATTGATTGCTCCAAGCAAAATAAGTCACTAAAAAAGCTCCAGTAGATGTTTGTCTGGAATTCGAATCGCATGACAACTTTCCCGCCAATACATCAGCCTATTGCTTGATTTTACAAGATCGCATTGTTCAGTATAGTCCGATGAGTGGTGACGTCAAGAAACTTATGCAAAGCTATAAAAGTCGATGCATAGCACTGCCAATATCATTCGTCTTTCAACCGTCATGGAGAAAGGTAAGCAGAGCAAAGAATAAACAAGTAGTGCGAAAAATTTGAGAAGAGACACACTGAGGAGTGGGTAGAAAAAAAGGGTAAAGAAAAAGATAGTAAAAATTGTAAACTCTTCTAAACTGTTATGTCGCATAAACCGACAATAAGCAAATTCACCACAGACGTAAAATATCAAAAACATTCAACTAAGGATGATAATAACAAATGTTGGCTGAAAAATTTAACAGACAAGTTTTCAACGAATAAATCATCATTTCCTGAACGAGAAGGTTGTGAAAAACTAAAAAAGTAATTAAATATGTGGTGAACATCCAAGACTTTAAGAAGCCAGGCAATGATTATGTGCTCAAAGAACTAGCTATTCTTCCTCTCAATAATGATGATGCACAGGTATTCCTCTTCAAAGCGCCTTTTACATGGCGTAAATTAACACAGAAGTACAAACATGAAAATGTATATCTTGAACTTTGTTATTATGGACTTACCTGGAATTCTAAAGATATTGAGTACACTGACATTGGGAATGTCCTACGAGAGAATCTTAAAGATGCTACCAAGATTTTTGTGATTGGAGAGGTGAAGCAAAGATGGCTTAAAAGATTTGGATTTACAGTCACTGATATGATGGACTATCCTCCGTTTGAGCTCTCAAAACAAGTCACCACTTGTCTTCATCACAATGGGGCCTCCAAGTTTATGTGTGCTTTACATAATGTTAAGCGCATGAAATGTTTTACTCCTGCATGGAATGGGAAGATGCTAGTAATAAAGAGCTGTAAGCTTTAAGATACCGTAGCACCACTTTTGTATTGTGTTGGTCATTAGGTGAGCTTATAGAAGAAATAAAAATAATCGGATGTACCTCATAGATAAGGGCGTTTGGTTGGGGCCCTTATCAATTAACACCTTTGTAGACCTTCTTCAGAGTCATCAAATCTTTCTAACGCAAGAATATGTGCTATCTTACATACGGGGTTATTCGCCAGGTGCATGACCGGTGCTGCCCCTATTTGTTTCCCCAAGCCCATGTTATATCTCATGAGAGACAAATAGTTTAAGCGGCCGTCACTGGCGGATCGACTCTCCAAACCCATAAGACTACGTGTTAAAAGGACAAGTGGCGCCAGCCCTCCCCACCAACCTTATGCACCCGGCAAATAGCTCAGCAGTAGAGCGTTCGACTGCAGATCGAAAGATGCTTGGTTCGATTCCAAGTACTCTCTTAAAGTTTTTTTTGTAGATGTAACCATACGTTTAAATGATGACCTCGGTCCTGACAAGGACCGATTGTTTATGAGCTCTAATTTTCTTAGGCTACTGAAGCCGAGTAGCAAAGGTAGCAATGCCGTTTTTTAATGCATCGATTCACAGTCTTCTCTAACGTGGGTGCAGCTCTTGTATCTAGCTGAGTTGGCTGTAAGGAGTGCGGCTGCGATGGTGGTAGTGATGGTTGAGATGATGGGCTTGACCAACCGACTACGTCGATCTCCTCAACAGGAGATGATCTAAATGAGAAGCTAGACCCACAAACGATATCGATTCCCTTATCTTCCTCTGCCAGCTTTTCTTCTTTTTCCACCATTATTTGGTGTCCGCCGAAGATGCGGTTTTGTAGCCTTTGATTCATCAAGAACCACAAGAGCTCCTCCTTGCTCATAGATTCAAGATCGCTGATGGAGAACTTATGCTCGTCGTTGAAGTTGTCCAAGTTACTGACTTCGATGGAATGAAAAAAATGTAAAAGCGCCTGCCTTTAATAGACCAATTTATGATTTACCCCCTCTACATAGTGAGCTAGAAAGGGGGAGATTTTCAAAGGCTAAAGAATTTCCCCCTTCACTTGGGCTATTGAAAGCATTAAATATCCCCTTCCCTCATATTATTTTTCGTAACTGATAATATAAATTGGTAGAGTTAGCATCAGTTCAGTCATTCCTGATCTGACGACAGAACAAGCAAGATGGGAAAGCGCAAGTACCGTACTAATGATCAGCCTTAAACAGGAGGAGAAAAGCGTAGAAGATGGAATCGTCATAAAAGAAGGAAGATCACAGAGACACCATGGAATGGTTGCCGTGGACCTGTAGGTTTGTCAAAGAAAGAATTTTTTTGGCGTCACAGACTTCGTTCTAAAAATGCTTGTGACCGTGTCCGTATACGGCTTGATCAATTTTACTAAAATAAAAAATGGGTCCTTGTAAAGACCACAGTTTTCAACGTAATATATATCTCAATATTTTTGCTTCAAACTTTTTGAATAAAATTAAAGGACTTCCCGTTCTTTACGTTCTAAATATTTGTGGCTCTGAAAAGAGCCGATTGTTTTGAGTCTGTCTGTCTCTGTATTCGGTCTGTGTTCCAACGTCTCGTTTCGTTGGCGATACAAGGTTGACGCAAATTATTTTGCGTCGCTTTGTCGGGGGTCCGTTGTCATCATCACTGTCGACGGTGATGACTTCGTCTTTGACATCGTCGTCTTCCTCGTCGATGTGGTCGACGTTCGAGTCCTCCTCGAACTCTCGAAGCTGCTGTCTGGCTTCTTGCAGCGGCAGTCCTAGTCCTGCCAGAAAGAAATCTTCATATGGGGGCAGGTTGTTCGCCCACGCCCAGATGTTGAATGCTATCTGGAACTCGATGTTGAATGCTATCTGGAACTCGGGGATTCTCGCTAATGTTGTTCCGTCATTGTAGCTTCTAGATGTTAAATAAGCCTAAATGCGTAAAAGAGCCTCCTTATATTGGCTTTTCCATTGCAACTTTGATCATTACCCTACCGCGCTCATACCTACTCCGAAAGTTACCCCTACCCGCGCACGCGTCGGAGTAGCAACTGGAAAGCTTATATATGGGGGTTCCATCACACTCGCGTGTCATTTGTAACTCAGACGTCGCATAGACTGATGAGATTTTCCCGGACCCCTCGGACGCCGCATAGGCTGACGATCTGGTGCTCCTCGTCGCTGTTCACCACTGCTGCTCATCGTCCACCTGTACTGCGGCTCAACCGGATGCTGCTCCTTGTCACTGTCCACCACTGCTGCTTATTGTCGTTGTTGTCGTCGTTGCAGATTTTTTTTTGACGCCGTGAAGGCTGACATTTTTTTTTGGACGCTGTAAAGGCTAATATTTTTCACGCCAAAAAGGCTATTTTTCACGCCGAAAAGGCAAACAACCGGCTCTTTTAAGAGCCACAAATTCAAAACGTAAGGACGTATTGCATGTTGAGAGGCCACGCATTGTCATCGGCCTTTTTTCAGTGTTTAAATTTTTTAAGCTTTTAATTCAACTTTGAATTTTTTTTTTTTAATTTTAAAATTCGCATTTTGACTTTGAAATTCGTAAGACATTTTCTTACGTTCGAATGAAAATTTTAGAACACTGAAAAAAATTCCCCCCTGGTCGGGCTTGAACCTCGGCTCTCGGCGTGACAGTCAGGTAGGCTACCGACTGTGCCACCGAGGGCCCGGAACTCGTTTGCACTAATAACAGTGCTTCAAAGTGCACATTCACATAGACAAAATCTAAATTAAGTCAGTTTCTCGACCACCATTTAGTTTTCCTTGACGGCTTGAATTTTTAAATTCATCTAAAAATTATTTTTTTAATTCGTAAGTCATTTTGGACTGATGCCTAGATGAATATCGCAAATTAAAAAATAATGGTCAACGCGTAATAAGAGTAAGCCACTCCTCAGGCCTTTCTTCAGGGTCCGCGCTTTCGGCGCGGCGGCCTGGAGGGAGTAAAAAATTCACGCTCTGGAGGGGGAAAAAATTTGCTCGTCCAACAGCACGAGCTAATAGGGTGGTCGGGTGGAAGTAGGTGTTCCAGAACCAGGGTGTTCTAGTACCAGCATAGCATACCTACTTATACTGTACATTTGAGCGGTGTCATTAGGCAATGGCGGAACGACCTGTTAATAATGGTTATTATATTTGAATAATATAGACAATAGATAAAATATTTTATTTAAAAAATATATTACCTTAAACGTGCCGTCGCCATAAATTTGAGGACACTGACGTAATGGCACGTTCATTCGCGGATGAATAAAAATTAAGGTGCCCCTGCCATTAGGCGAATGCGCAGGTCTTCAAAAAATACGCTGTAGGGGGGGGGGGGGGGGGGGTTCCCAGGCAAAATATTGCCCCACTCGGTGGGGGGCTCGGGAGGGGGGGGGGCATTTGACAGTAAATTGTCTATCGTGAAGTGCCCAGCAACGTTATCAAATTCAGGTTTGAGAACAGATTTAAATAACATTCGCGTGACAATTATTTGTAATTATTTATAACGTTTTTTTTAAGTTTTACAAAAAGATGTTTAAATCTTTCATTTGTCTGTAAATAATGAACAGATTAGACATTCGGTTCTGCTACTCTATAACGCGTCTAGGAGGTTTTTGAAACTTACATAAATGTAGTGAAAATTTATATTTAACAAATCTACTTATGATTGTATGAGCAATATAGTACATTTCACTACTAGGGCAGAAAGTACAAACATGAGTTCTCGAAGGGCGCGTTTGTTGTACTTCTGTGCCCGTGTCGCGTATATTGTTTTTCTCACCGAGGGCAGGGAGTGCATTTTTGTGCCCGTGAAAACACTTTAGGCCCGTGAAATAAAGAGCTGAAAGTGCGACCCGAGGACGCAAAGGCTCTGCCGCACTTTTTGCTTATGGTAAGAAAAACAAATTATTAAAAAAATTGTAACTATCATTTTTAACACAAAAAACAAATGTCAGTGCCACAGTTTGCACTCTTGGATCAGCGGTTGTTTTTCCTTTAATTATAATTTAACTCTTATTTCTGCCGTAAGTATTGTGCCTTCTCTCACTAAGGGGTTTAGATACCACTCAAGGACTCTGTCGAACCAATTTCAATACTCTGTACCACAAATTTTTTTTTATAGATATTTTAGGAATTTACAATAAATTGTGAAACAAAAATAATAAACTTCTCAACAAAATAAATTTTACGAGAAATTTTCAACGTTGCAACCACGGTGAGTTAACGTGAAGATCGTCACGTTAGAAAGAGGTTGCGGTCTCAATAAATAAATTGCAAATAAATTGTAAAAAAATATTTGTAGACGAACTATTAAAATGACATAAGTGATTTGTTACATCGCAACTAATAACTAATGTCTGTGCGCTTCAATAATACTGCCCCCTTGGAAAAGTGTTAATGTTATTTATTGGTCTCTTTTATTTTATATTTCATACATGACAATTTTTCTCTTAGAATATGTATCGTACAGTATGCCGCATAGCAAGTGCCGCAGCAGCGCCATGCTAATCAGCAGGAGAACAACAACCACAGCGAGGATATAATATATAGGAAAGATAGATTTTTCAACATGAATATACATGTGTGCACACAAACTCTCGAATTGTCAAGTGTACGGAGCAGGATCTCCATTGAGACCGCTGGAAGATTGGCAAAGAGAAAGAGAGAGAAAGAGATAGAGTGAGAAAAAGAAAAAGAGCTATACAGTACTCAATCAGCAGCAGCAGCAGCAGCAGCAGTAGCAGCAGCAGCAGTAGCAACGGTTTTTTGATACCCTCAATTTTTCCGTAGAAAATACCTACAAATAGATTAAATTCAGCTATTCAACGAGAATCCGGTAAAATACATTGTGAAAACTAAAATTAATGAGACTAGTGGAATACACGGGCGTCTGAAAATCAAATTCACAATGTACACTAGGGTGGTCGTTAAAAATTAAATTTTTTTCGACACCCTATAAAATTCTTCCTTTAGACGAAACAAAAAAAACACGTGCCACCAGCCGACTTAAGTTCATTTTTTTTTTAAATCGTTTATATTTAATTCGAGAAAAACCATGAAAATAGGCTTGTAGGATATAAAATTCTATACAAAACATTCTTCTTCGATTTTTCCTGAAGTTAATATTCATCGAGTTAAACTCATTAATAAACTTATAAACTCTGCTCAGTCACCGTTGAGCACTGAAAAAGAGATTTTTCCTGAAATATTAACAATTTTGTTATTTAAATAATAATTAAAATTATTTATTTAATTAAATCTATTTAATAACTACACGGAGAAAAAAAACGAGCTATTATCGCTTGACTATTTGCGCACTGAATGAATCGTGGACAGTTTCATGTCATTATCCGGTGGACGTGACTAGTTTATGCTTCGAGCTCATCTGATATTAAGCTGCCTAGCTCTCAAGTGACAGTCTCGTGGCCGCAACAGGAGCTTGACTCTAACCTTTAGTTCACGTGATAGTTTACTGAAATTACAGTGTGTTCACGGTATAGTAGCTGTGTAGCGTTCCGTTGAATAAGACGGGTGCCACGGGATTTTCCGGTGGACATCGACTGAATATACGCTGCAGCGGCTGCACGCCCCTTCTGATGAATGTCAGCTGATATGTCATCTTAAATGTCATCTGACATGTCAGTTGATATGTCATGCCAATATGTCATCTGCAGGTCATCACGAAATATTGAAATCAATAAACAACTGCTTAATTGTGCAGTTTTAAGCCCTCTGTAGGGTTATACCATCTGTATGATACATAGAAAAATGTATATATCGACCCTAAAAAGTGGTGATTTCATTTACTTTTGATTTTTTAAATAATTTAAGATGACATATCAGCTGATATAATGATAAGATGACATATCAGCAGAATTAAACAGTTTTTATCAACTGTAACATTTTGTGGTGAGCTGCAAATGACATATTGGCATGACATATCAGCTGACATGTCAGATGACATCTTAGATGACATATCAGCTGACATTCATCAGAATAGGCCTGCACGGCTACTGTTGGTGCACACACACACACACATACGCCAGCTATTCGTATGTTGTATACATACATACAGGCACAGCTGCGTAAGTGTCCAGTGTATACATATATGTAGTAAAATCTAAGGAGATCGAAAAAAGTCTGCATTTTGTAACGTAGACTTTGTATTTTATACTTTTCAAAAGAATCAACCGAAATTTGGTTATTTTGAAAGCATATTTGGCTGACTCTTTTTTAAAATGACAAGAAATTACAAGAAATAATAGATTCGCTATCTTAAAATGGTCAAATTTAATGGTATAGGTTTTTAGAATTATACTTTTGAAAAGTAGAAATTCTAAACTTATGCTTTCAAAGAACCAAATTTCGATTGATTCTTTTGAAAAGTATAAAATACATAGTCTACGTTTCAAAATGCAAACTTTTTTCGATCTCCGTAGATTTTACTACATATAAGTATACACTGGACACTTACGCAGCTGTGCCTATATGTATGTATATAACATACGAATAGCTGACGTATGTGTGTGTGTGTGTGCACCAACTGTAGCTGTGCAGCAGGGGTCCCCAAAAGTGATAGAATTACCGTCAGATCACCATGCTAAAAATTTTTTCTTATGGTAAGCTGACCGTAATTCTATCACTTCTGAGAGC
>JAPYYV010013177.1:0-13257 GCA_030522625.1 Copidosoma aretas
AGTTAAAGTAATAGTAGTATGTTTAAAAAGGCTAGGACTATACCAACATTCTTTCCAACTTATATTTAACTTAACACTAATCATATTTACTTATGCTGCTATTAACATTTCTGATTATAACTATTATGCCGTATGAGTTACCTTAAGGTTTTCCCGTCGTTATAGTCATTGGGAGCGTTATTGTTGCTGAAAAAATGTCCAAAGTTGTAGAAAATAAAGGTGCGCATGTAAAGATGCAGTCTTTGGCCTACATCGGTCTGTGCAAGCAAGGGTGGGTGGTAGGCGAGAAAAGGTATAGGTGCAAGATTACGGAGGCGCACTGTTCACTGATCTAGCTCATATATCTTGGGTGGGTCAGGAAAATGTATAGGTGAAAGATTACGGAGGCCCGTGGCTCCGAAACCTGGCAGTATTTGTACAGATTAGTCGGGGACATGGGAAAAGAAAATACCGGAATCGTGAGTTGTTGAGTGCGAAAGCAAATTGGTAAAACGTCAAAGAACAAGATAGTTGCTTCGACGTTATACGTGCCTTAAAATTTTAGAAGTATCTAAATTCCCCTCGATTCGTTTTCGCTTTAAAAGATACTGATGTTTTGGTGACTTTAAAAAAGACACTTCGTTGGGTATCTCTCTAGAAGCACACTTGGCACACAGATGCAATGAATAGCACAGGCAGCTAATGACAGTGATTCCAGGAAAATCGACTGAAAAACGCTGAGCTACTAAGTTAAAACGTCCTTGTATTGTGCTCGCCCCATCAGAAGAAAAAGCATGTACTCCGGATCGTGGAATCTTAGCGAAGTTTTCAAGAGTGGCATTGTTTTTTGTGTACAAACTTTTAGCAGTAGCGTCTGAATTCTCGTCATCATCGTCATACACTGGAATTAGGTGTAACAAAGATCTCATTATTTTTTTTAAATTGTGGCTCGAATATTTGAGTACTATGCATCCGTATTTTTGTATTGATGTATCAGTCGATTCATCGAATTCAATTCCAGCTCCGTTCCTAATCACTGCTTTTATGAGTTCGTCTTTTCGTGATAAAGCGATTTTCTGAACGATTATTTTTTTCTGTGTCTTCTGTTTCATCTTAACACGACGTAGCGCTTCTAAATTTTCAGAAATATTTACAATTAAAGGCAGTAAGGAATCGAAAAGTTGCGAAGGCAAATTGTGTTCACTAAAAAACAATGCTAACATTATATAAATCCTAGCTTTTTCTCTCTTAAATAAATCTTTTCAATCTTCCATTTCATGTTTATCATCATCATCATCACCTAATTCTTCCATGTTTTGTGCGTGTCTGTTAGACATTGCGTGATTCCTTATAGTAGTCAAATGAGCACCGAATGTCAACCATGCACTGTCCCTCGTACTCATTATCTTGGCAACCACGCAACCATCGTCTGAATTCACGTCGAAGTTGCCACTAACATCGGTACTTTTGACGGAAAAGGTTTCGCTGACGTTGACGTCTATTAACCTACATTAGTTGCAATTGTTTTTATGTAAAAGTGTTAACATTGTATTTACATCTGTATACGATTAGAGATGGTAAGATTTAAAGTAATATCAAGCCCCTTACATTTATAATAAATTTATAATATTAGCTTGAAGTATCTACAATGTATTTTGAAAACAAATTTGTTTTTCAAGGTTCCAATGATATCTTAAATATGTAAAATTAATTATTACTTTTTATACGTATAAAGTAGATACATCTTATGTACAAGTTTAATTTTGAAACTTTGACTATTTTTCTCATGATTATAAAATAATTACTCTTTGATAAAAATCAATTACTTTTCGAACATACAAATGCTAATTTTAACATCAAACACCACAATTTACTTCATCAAGTAATACGTATGCATAGCTACAAAGGATTTCAGTTTTATAAGGTATTTTTTTTAATAATTTTAAGACTTCAGCAAAACCTATTCGAATACTAATAACGCGGTTAAAGATGTAATACATCATTCTTTAGCGTCTACAAAAATTTTTTGTGAATAAGCAATCAAATACAGTTAATATAGTGCACCAGGAATTTACAGAATGATCAATAAGATTCTAGAAATATACATTTCGCATAAATGATGTGCATTTTATACCTGCATTTCAAAAGGACGGTAATACTAAGCTTACAATTTGGTAGAGAGTGATAAAAATATGTCTAGATTCTAGTGCTGTATTTGTTACTAGGAGACGACGTTTTTTATTCAACGGACTAGGGATGTAATCTTTTGGAACATTCTTTAATTCCTATAAAAATGATAGCCTTCTGGTCCACCGAGCGTGATAAATTTAATTTTCTGCAGTTCTTAGCGTTTTCTGTTGATGCAAAAAGCATGGATTGATCTGCGACATTTCGTGCAATACTTCTGCAGTCTGCGAATATTTAAATGTAGAAATGGCGTAAAATTTAAAATAATTCATAGAGATGACTAGGATTCCGTCCGCCCTGAGCACCAGTTGCCTCGGAGATCGTTTATGTAGCGATATTCACGGTCAGTGACCCCAAAAACTCCCGAGTAACAAGTGTCAACTGATAATATAACGAATTTTCATAAAACTTCAGTAGACGACGACGATACCGACCATATTGGGTACCAGGTACCTCAGAGACCATTATCGACCCCTCGGAAGAAGACTATTCCAGCGCTATGTACTTCGAGCAAGACTATCCCAAGTCACTGCTCTCACGAAGAGAATCCCTCCGCGCTACGTTGCGACGAAGATAATCACTCCACGCTACGTTGCGACGAAGAGAATCACAGTGCTCTGCACTGCAACGAAAAAAATCCCTGTAGTGTGATAAAAAGAATCGCTGAGTTTTGGTTACTTAATTTATCAAAAACTTAATAAACTGGAAAACAGGCAAGCACGTTAGTTCAAATCACAAGCTCCCCAAAACCACGTAGCTCTGATGGTCGATTTATTTTATTTATCCACGGATAAATCAACAAATGAATAAATGAATCAATAAATAAGTGAGTAAATAATACAATGGCTGAAGAAATGAGTAGGAGGGTAAAAATTCCAATCTCATCGTAACCACGTAGCCACTTGTTTTATGTGCTTGTTTAGTATGGTTGCTGTAGACTATTTGCTACGTCGGACGTCACTTATACAACGCCAAAAATGTATCGTTTTCGTCGTAGTTATTAATGTATAAGAAAATTATACCAAAAAAAAATTTGTACATTTGATATAAAGGGAAAGTTGTTTTTTATTGCTAAATTGTTGTATTTGCTGTTTTTTTGGTTTTTAATAATTATCTCGTAAAGTCTCAGTTTCAGAGAAAAATGTTCTGAGTTAAAGTCGTTTAGGTGATATTTTTGTAGGAAAAGAGGACATTTCAAAATATTAAAAAAATTGTATATACTCTTTAAGCGAGCAGCAGTGACAAAAAAGTAAAAAACAAATTATTTATAAAAACCAATACTTAATTCTTCAAAATTCAGTGAAAATCAAGGATATTACAGTGTTTAGTATTCTTAACAATGTGCGCCAGGTCTGACCGCGAAATTCTTAAATGGCATCCTATTGCAAAATTGAAATTTTTTCTGCTGAATTTTCAATTGTCTGTCATTTTGGCAAATTAAGACGGATTGAGATCCGTTTTGCTAACATCCGTAGGTACTAATATTCGGTTTAGACCATATTAAATTAAAAAGTTTTAATAGATAAACAAAAAAATTATTTTACTAAGAGCCCGTAACTAAGGATCGTATTTCTGTCATTATTCAGCTCAGGTTTGCAATAAACAGCATTAAATTCCGCTAATTATTTTATACATTCGCAAAAATAATGTTTTATGTGGGACCATTAGGAGCCGAGATGCGATACTTTCACTTACTCACTCGTAACGGCGATTCTAACTTTTATTCTGACTTTAGATCCAACCATATATCTTCTTTGATATTATCTTTGTTGTATAAATTTTGACATCATTTATTTTATCCTCTAAATCAAAATATAAAGGTTTAAAAACCTCCCAGAGTGGTCGGTTGGATTTGAAATGCAGTTTTTTAAACAATCACGGGAAATTACAAATTTTAGTGTAGATAATTTTTTTTCCTTATACTGTGACTTATTCCAAGAAGAAAACTACTTTTGCACACGAAGTCATACTCTGATTCAAGACTATATCCAAACAAGCGCAATAAACTTTTGAAGAGTCCTATTTTTCAAAATATACGATCTCGTGATTATCCCGTGATAATTAAGAAAAGGTCATTTTGTATAACTATAAGAATTTTTTTTAATATAAGAAGAATAAAAAGAAATTTTTATTTTTTAAAAGAAGCATGTGTACTGCAGAATACATAATGTTTTTAAAAGTTTAAAAAATGATAATTATAATTTTATCCTACGTGACATAAAAGTAATCGCAGGAGTATGCACAACAATAACTTGGACATCGTTTAATTTGCCGGCTACGTAGTTTTGCGGTGTTTGGATATCTAATGTTTGCCATTAATTTATGTACTTACTTATTCATTAGTGCATTTATTTATTTGTAAATTTATACATAGATTAAAAAAACAAATCAACCATCTACAGAGCTACTTGGTTTTGGGGAGATTGGGGTTCAAACTTACGTGGTCGATTGATTTCCAGTTTATTTATTTTTTGATAAATTCAGTTACCTAAACCTAGCGTTTCTCTTTATCACACCACATGGATTCTCTAAGTTGCAGTACAAAGTGCTAGGATTATCTTTGTCGTAACGTAGCGTAGAGGGATTTTCTTTGCCACAGTACATAGCACTGGGATTATGTTCGTCGCAACGTAGCGCGGAGGGATTCTCTTCGTAAGAGCAGTGAGTTGGGATAGTCTTGCTCGGAGTACATAGCGCTAGGATACTCTTCGTAAAAGCTTTAGACTGCAATAGTTTTCCTCGAAGGCGTCGATTTCTGTCGCGATATTCGTGTTCAGCAGTCCTTAAAACTCTCTGAAGAAGGGGACTTTAGTATTTACAGTCTTTTCGCAATGCAACAATAAAAGAGATTTTGTTCATGCAAAATTACATAAATAATAAATGAAAACCGTATTAAGGTACATCATACTGAAAAAAACATGGGGACTGTAGCCCGTTTTAGTGTTTTTTCTGTGACTATAAGCTAGTAGGATGAGACGACATTTTTTTTCCGTAACTGCTTTCGAAATAAAGCTTCTACAAAATGTGCATTGCTACAAATGACCAGTATTAGCAGCTTACTATTAATCTTGGTGGGTTAAAATTTTTTTTGATGAAACAGTTTATTTAAAAAACAAAGCACCAAAGCACCTTAACTTTACAATTTTGAGTTGAGCATGCTTTTCAAGAGGATATTTTTCACGTACATAATTTCTCGATATGTTTAATCTGTCTAACTTTGCATACTATTTTTTCAAATAGTTAACTCATAATGTTAAAGTTAGAATGAGACTAGGATTTTAATCAAACGTTTAGATATTACTCTGGTATAACAAAAAAAGATATATTTGCATGATAAGATCGTGTCTCATTTAGAAATTTCCTCTTCATAGGACGAATTTAACGGATTTTAAATTATATGACGCTATAGTATTTGAAAGTTATTAACTGAAATAACATTTTCTGGATAAAATTTCCATGCTATCAAAGTGTTAGCCCTACAAATTCGTCACATGCATAACGTTCTGCGGAAAATACTCTCGCAAAATCATACGATGAAACGTAGGCGCTTAAAATCGTTTTATACTATGCAATGGTTTTGTGTATTCAAGAAAATTATTTTATTTGTTCCATTACAATACGCCAGTAAAGCAGACTTCAAGAATCGTAAGATTAGTCATACTGAAAAAAAATCTCTGGACCCATAACGATACATAACTAGGGGTATTTTCATAAAGTACTGGATTAATAATTATTACATACTATTGGTCGTTACTTGATGAAGGTCTATGTCAGGTTTATTAAATAAATAAATGACTTTCTTAATAAATAGACAATCTTCACTTCAGTTCACTTTATCTCACTTCATTTACAATAAAGTAAAGATTGACTATTTGATAAAAAAGTTATTTGCTTATTTAATAAATACTGGAACATTGAGCCAGCTACACAAGAAAGACCGTTCGTTAACACTTAAAAACGTTTATAAGAGTACGTCAAATCGAATATTGGTTTAAATACACTAAATAATTCTATAATGATATTAAATGTGACTAGAAATATGAATTATTTTATTAATATAAACATAATTTTGTTTGAATAAATATTTATAGAATTTAGATTAACATTTATTTGTTTTTTATCGTGTGAACGATTACTTCAATTAACAAAATTATTTTTTAAGCGTGGCAACGATTACAAGTACAAACTCAGTACGTGTGAAAGGTGTTGAAAGTATGTACGTAAGAAGTATAATTTTATGAGAATCTACTGTCAGCCTGTAACCACTTTTTCCATATAGAAGACTGTAAGGACCACAACTGTATGATTATATTATTATGCTATGACAATGATGATCTCTAAAATTATACACAAGCAAACAACGAGCGAGATATGGTGAGAAACACAGCTATTGCTAATACGAAGTCGGCTTTTGCATAGTCCAAACAAATAAGTCGCACTGTTCAATCCGGGAAGGTAATATTGTTTAGTAGTTCATTAAATGAAAACTTAGTACAAAAAGTTATAGAGATTGGATACCTACAGAAATTATTTTAGAATCAAAGAACTAGCAACAGTAACGCTCTTAGCTCATACAGAGTAATGAATTTTGAGCAAGATACGCGTAACTATTTATTGCCGACGCGAGAAACTTTTTAGTATGTAATGTTTAGAACGCAACGTTTGAGAATTAGTTTGTTATTTTAAACTTGGTACAAATGCTGTGAAAAAAAAATGAAAAATTTTAAGAGCCTCCTTAAATTAAAATGTTGATAATGTACGCTAAAACTCAAATTTCTGTATACTTTCGTTACAGCTTCAAGACAGAAACATATGTGTATCGGTTCATTAATTTTTAGTGCTGTAAATAAATGGCATATAACAATTTAAACAAGAACCTGGGATCATTTTTTACTTCTACAATTTTATTTGATGCAAATTCAATGAATGCATAAATAAATTTGTTTTATAAATATGGAATTTTTTGATTTACTTAAAATTAAAATTGATGCAAAAAATTATGTATATTGTCATTTATAAAAAAAAGACTACTCTGCCCTTCTGAGCGGTAAAATTGGTACCCTCACTTTGAGCCCAAAAGAAGGAAATAGTTATGGTTTTCGTCACAAATGCACAATCACCGCCGGGGCTACTGTGCAGCTCGAAGGGCTGTAGGGTAGCACCGATTGGATGGCACTTATTTGGCGAATGCAATTTTTCCTGCCGAGGGCGCAGTGAACGTCAAAAGATACCAAAAACGCCCGAAAATTTGTATATTATAAATATCTTTTTTTTAGGCTTCAATAAACTTAGGAATATCTCCATATTTCCCATACACTTGCTTCCTTGTCATATAAACTAATGATGGAACAAAAATAAAAACTCGGTGGTAGAAGCATGACTTTTATTCAATAATAATCAATATTTCGCCAACATTCTGACGGCCTCTTCAGGATACTAAGAGCATGTAGGTGCTAGGATAAAAAGTGAATCGGACGGGCATAGCGTTCGTATGACCGTCGGATTGACTTTTTATCCTAGCACCTACATGCTCTTAGTATCCTGAAGAGGCCGTCAGAATGTTGGCGAAATTATTATTAAATAAAAGTCATGCTTCTACCACCGAGTTTTTATTTTTGTTCCATCGTAAACTAAGGAATATGTCAAATTACTTAGTTTTAGTAATTCTATTTATTACATAATTACAACTTTTGTTTCATGATTTTATTCTATTATTAATAACGATTTATTCTGATTTTAAGATACACCACATCTTTTTTCACAAAAAATGGGATATCGTTTCAGGTTACGATAAATAAGATCTTATTCTTAGCGTACGTTTCAATATTATTCTTATATACGTAATACTCACGTGTGGACGATCATCAGCATGATGATCCTCTTCCACTTCCATAGTTTACTTTTTTTGTACAACTTTAAAACATATAAAATATTATAAATGTAAATGTTATGATACAAAATAATCGTGATTAAGCAATAATTAAGGTACAAGAAATTGTAACATATTTCTGCAGTATTTATTTATGAGGGCGTCGCTTTGAGAAGTGTTTATGCTTATTATTTAAACTATTATTAAAGTATATCAAATATTAACTTTGTATTCGGAAGATAACGTAAATGCACGAATGAAAAAGAAGATTTATCTCCCCTATAAAACGATCCTTTGCATAAAAAAATAAATTTGAACCAGGAATGGAAATGGACATTCTTCTTTTCCGGATTTTTCTTCACAAAGGTGGTTTTTATATCATCTTATGGGAATCCTGTCCCGACAAGTATGTTCATCACCTACAACTCAAAAAATATTACGAATCATTCCAAAAATACAGTATGTCATTGTAAGTGAAGGATAACAGCATATTGAAATTTTATGAGGCTTACACTGGAAAAAAGTTGGTTGGAATGTCTGCATAATTTTATTGTAAACAGCGCCCCCAAGTGCTTGGTGCTCCCGCTTGCCCAAGTTAGGTGAACGGTCCACCTAACTTTTTTCCAGTATAGCGTCATCGTTTAATTATAAGTTTGAACGTACTGTTATCGGTATATCTCTATATAGCCGATGAGAAGAAAATATTGCGCATGAGTTTCGTTTTAAAGCAATAATTTTTTATTTCCTCGCTATTCAGTAAACTTTATAGTGTAACATGGTATGGCTCAGGTGATTCATTAAGAATAATCGCTTCAAATTATTGTAAAATAAATATGCTCCTTTACAGACTCTCACTAGATACGGCCCCTAGCAATCCAACCCCCAGAACTGCAAAATAATTAAAAATATACAATTTTGTGACAAAAAATATCTACTATCCTTTTTAACCGTTCAAAAAGAATTAACAATGTGTTTGAAAATCTAAAAAAAGCAGATCACTAAAACAAAAAAAAATATATTCATAAATAATACACTATCCTTAATATATAAAGTGCCACCTGTTGATTACTGTAACTCAAACATGCAGTGTATGCGTACAGCTTAAGCGTTAATACTAATAGCAAGCTTAGGCGCACAAGAAAAAATACCATCGTATTCTGCCACAATTATATGAATGTAAACAAAGGATCTTACGAACATATTGCTTAAAAACTAATGGGAAGTTTTGACAATTACCATACATTTTTTCTTCACTAATAAAATTCTATTCGGTAAAAGTATTATACTGCAGGCAAAAAAGACCATATCACAGTTATTTTATATGTATTACAGACAGCTGGCATGTGAATAAATAAGTATACTTACGATAGCCGCGTGAAGCGCCCGTGCCACTCTGTTATCCCATTTACTTTCAGAGAAAGTTCGTTTATCATCAAATTATAATAAGTACTTACAGTTACAAACTAAAATTCAATATACTAGACTTCTGCTACATAAGTACTCCGTTAACTCTAGAATGTATGTGTTGATGTCAATAATGACACAGAGTGGCTTAATCGGGCTTGATGTATACGATATATACATGTATACTTATACAAACCATTCAGGTCCTTTCACCCTATCTCGAGTAATGACGTCATTTATGACGTCCTCAAAGACAACAGGAGCTACGTCAATATGACGTCTTAAAGACGTCTCCAAAGACATTACTAATGACGTCTCTAATGACGTATCTTATAACATCATTAATGACGTTTCTAAAGACGTCACCAAAGACATCTCTAAATACTTTTACAATACCATAAAAAATTTTTTTTTTTTTTTTATATACATCTCAAATAAATTTCTTAATAACAACAATTTTTTTGACTAAAAAAAAACAAAAAAAAAACGCTGAAGTCTAGCTTTGAACTCGGACCATCGGAATCTGAATTCAGCATCTCCATCTAACGTACAAGTTCTAAAAGCATTCCGTTTATATCTTTTTACAAGTCAAATCACTAATAAATGCACTAAAAATCTACTCCACATCATATTTAAATATTTCTTTTATAGAATCCGTCTCATATTTTTATTTAAAATTGCTTTAATTTAAATATAATATAGAGTGGAATTTAAGTGCATTTATCTGTGATTTGGCTTGTAAAGAAAATAAAAACGGAATGCTTTTAGGGCTTGTACCTTACATGGACTAAAATTTATAACCGGGTATCGTTTCCTCTCTGGCCAAGTGGGTAAGATGCTCCATTCCGATTCTGATGGTCCGAGTTCAAAGCTATACGTCAGCATTTTCTTTTTTTTTTTTTTTTTAGTCAACAAAATTGTTGCTAATAATAAATTCATACGTGATTTATACGAAAAAAATTACAAAATTTTTTTTTTTATAGTATCGGAAAAGTATTTAGAGACGTCTTAGGTGACGTCTTCAGAGACGTCATTAGTAACGTTATTGGAGACGTCATTGGTGACGTCTTCAGAGATGTCATAATGACGTCATTATTGACGTAATTCATGACCTCTTTAGGGACGTAATAAATGACGTCACTACTCGAGATAGGGTACTGAGTAAGCAGGAAATTCAAACATTCGTTGACTATTGGCTGTCTCCAATACCGAAACCACTCTCGTTAGTGTTTTTAATATTTTAAACACTTACGTAAATTCTCCATCGTAATAAGAAAATGTTTCTCAAAGGCAAACAAATTGATTTATTTATGAACAATAGTCAAGCCAAGCCATCTTATTAGGTCCTTGGTCATCGATTGCTTGGTATATAATTTAATAAATAAATAAAAAACGTTGAAACCAAGTATAAAGCTATCAGTTCTGTATCGATCAATTGCTTGGCTTGTAGATTATTTATTTATCAATCGAGTTTCAAGCAAAGCCATCGCATTGGATCCTTGGCGATCGGTTGCTTGGCATATAGTTTGTTTACTTAATAAACAACGTTAAAGCCATGTAAGGCTACCGGTTCTTTATCGACCGATTGCTTGGTTTTTAGTTTATTTATTCATTAATCAATGGTGATCAGCAGTATAGCAGAGCCACCGAATTGGATTACTGTATTTAAATAAGTATATGATTTTTTACATGTTTGTTGAAAAAAATCGTATAATTTTTTTAATTAATAATGTTGTAGGGCTTGTAGTAAAAAACAGTCAGACCCTTGCGTAATTGGTTTTAAATAAAATTTTTTATTGTGTAATTGGGACGCATTCGCTTGCTATAAATTTATTTCGTAAATCATCGATTTGCTTTATTTGAGAACTTTGATCATGACTTCAATCTTTATTTAAATGGCGCACGTTATTTTTGTCATTTTCTGCTACGAGCTGTGCAACACTGCCAACTCAATCCCTAAATCTATGATTATGATAGTAGGTATGTTCGAGGACTTGAGTTTGAGCGCTCACGGCTACTCTTGGCGATTTCGAAGCATTGAAATGTGTGTCTATATATATGGTAAATGTGCCGAATGTGCGCCGTGAGCGCCCAAAACTAAGGTCCTCGAACATACTTATTATCCTGCCTTTTCTGTCCCTATTCCCTGATGTAGTGTCTATTTTTTCATATAAGTAATCAACCATACACTAGAACTGGCACCAAGTAAGTAGAATATAATAAAAATTGATCTGGTATTTATTCATAATACAATATACGCACTTAATTAAGTATGTGGAAAAAGAGTGGGTATGCCATTCTTTTGTTTACTGGTGTTGATAAAATTAAAGTGTATTTTAACAACTTAAGATTAACAATTAAAGTTCTTTATATCGATTGTAGATCAAATAATTCAGAAGATCAATCGGAATAGTACAATACAATAAGTATCCATATTATTTGTGTTCTCACATAAGTACATTATTTTTTATTGTAAGTAGATGTTTCCTTTTATCAAGTTTTGGAGAAATTTATTTATTATATAAATTCTTTCGATGTTGCATTGACTAAGGTACAATATACACTTTAAGTATCTTGTTACCAAATGTTCTTCTGTTCTAAAATGAGTAAGGTTTACAAAATACTTGTCTTCTGTTAAAGTAGGCTTGATTATGAATTGTATTGAATCTTTAAATCTAATGATAGGTTTTATCACAATAAAAGTACTAAGGAAGAAAAAGACTTCATGTTAGTTATCCTAATATAAAATTTTCAATGACAAAATTGATTGACACGATGTAATACATTTTTTTTTTTCTAAAACAACATTTTGGTAGAGGTATCACCTACCTATAAGGTTGTAGTTGTCGACCATTTTTATCTACTTATTTGGAAGTGTAAAGCTGACAGCTATTATACTATACCACGTATCTTACCTCAGGGCACGATTCAGGAATAAACTTCCGATAAAGGGGGTTCTTTCATGACTCCCGAGTCAAATGCGCGACCATAATATGCATTGTTATTAAAACTGCTTAAATTCAAAACAATTATTAGTTAATATTGTTCATTGATTAAATTACAGTAATTATACAAAATCTAATATCATGATGCTCAATAGAAAAGTTTCTTGTGATGGTTTTGTAAAATTGCATTTAACCTCAAGATATCAGCCGTCGATGCTTTTAACATAGGGAATGACGATGTCTCCCCTGCGTTTCTATCGATATCTTTCAATTATGTCTTTGTACCTATACATTTCAAGATCTTAGTCAATTCAGGATTGTATAAGCTTTCTCAGGTTAGGTTTTTATTTTGTTTTGTTTAGTGAAAGTAAATTAATTTTTGTAAAGAACGTCTAAAATATACTGCACTCCATAAGAGCTCATATGATACTCGCAATTTTCACCAAGTTTCTTTTCGCGTTTTCGTTCGTGAACCTAATCTCACATTTTTAGGGAGAGTAAAGTGCAACTCAATAAACAATCCCTCAAAGTTTCGTTAATTTATATTCATAATCATTTCATGAAAGAACCACCTTAAGGTCTACCGCCTATTATGCTACTGTTGCACTAGTGGCAGGGGTTTTGAGTGATGAATATAAAAAGTGGTGGTCGAATAAAACTATCCAAATTGATACTTTGATATATCGATCGATTTATGTATATATCTTACTATATATGTAGTTGTAAGGACTCTAATTTCCTCAGCCCCCCCTCGCCACCCCCCCCCCTCACCCCCCTCACCACCCCCCTCAAATCACGGGCCTATCGTGTTGATATTTACGTGTTTTTGACGATCGTCAATTGTTACCTGGCCCCCCATCGCCCCCCCCCTCA
>JAPYYV010013178.1:0-28748 GCA_030522625.1 Copidosoma aretas
AATCAAAATACTAATCTTTTTAATCCGGTAATTTGGGAGATAGCAAATAAATATCATATTATTCAGATATATTTTCATAAAGATTACCAGATAACCTAAAACCTAAGCTTTTTAACCCAGCAACCTGGGGGACAACGAGTTGATGACATTTATATTAAATTAATCATTGATTAAATAATAAGTTAACCTTAATCACAAGCTTTATAACCTAGTTACAACGAGTTAATAACATAATAATTAAATAAATTATTGATTATATATCAACATAACCGAAATCCTAAGCTTTAAATCTTAGTTACCTTAAGAAGAGCGAGCTATTGATAGTAATTGAATAAATTAGGTAAAAAATATCGACATAACCCAAAACCTAAGCTTTTTGACTCAGCATTCCGGGAAAAAGCGAGGTAATAATATTTTAATTAATTAGATTATAAAATAAGTAGCTACATAACTGAAATCTGAAGCTTTTAAATCCAGTATCCTGGAGGACATCAAATTAAAAAATATTAATTGAATAGATAATTATAAAGATAACCAGATAACCGAAAACCCAAGCTTTTTAGCCTATTTATTCGGTAGACAGCAAATTAATAACATAATGATTAAATAGACTATTATAAAGTTAATCAGATTACCTTTAAACTCAAGATTTTAAGCCCAGTGTCTAAGGGAACAGAAAATCAATAACATAAAAATTAGATAAAATATTATAAAAATAACCAGATACGCTTGAACCCAATATTTAAAACCAAGCGACCGGGCAGAAAGCGAGTAAATGAAATTAAAGTTAAATCAATCATTGATTAAAAGCATGTTATCCTAAATCCCAAGCTATTTGACATAGTATGCCGTGGGACAGCGAGTTAATAACATAATGATCAAATAAATTATTGAATAAATAAAAACATACCTTAAGGCGAGTCCGGACACCACTGATCAACTTGACGGGTAAAGCGATCTACTTTACCGACTTGAGGTCAATCATTTCATCTAATATTTAATGGAGTTGTCGTAAGAGGCGCTACTATCGGTGTTAGTGCTGATTTTTTAAATAAAATGACATTGAATCGTTTCAAAGCTCAAGATAGTAATAGCTTGGAGTCAGCTTTTCTTAACTTTATCTTCGTAATAGACATTGTATTTTATGCCTTTGATATAAGCATTTGAATTATACTGATACGATGAAGTCGTGTTAAACGTAATTTTGGTATTTTTATTAAATATTTCCATGAAATTAATTTATATCTTTGGATAGATATTTTTTGATTCTCTTTCTTTTATCAGCATACGTATTTATTGTATACGTTTAGTACTTAGCCATAGGTATTTGTATATACCTTTATTGACCTGCTGATTGAGTTCGTCTTGGCTGTGCTCCTTTAGTATTTTGTCTCAACTCAGGAGGCTTTCACGGTTGATCGAGCTCTCCAATTTCACGATCAGGTGGAAGTCGTCCTTCTGGGGCTACTACACCCCTCACGTTGTGTATCTTGTGCTAGTGCTCATCGTAGAAAGCTTGTCAATCACCTTGCTTTTCTACGAGGACTCTGCTCCCGTTACGAACATTGTGCCTTGGATTTACGCTTCTTCTGTAGCTGCGGGCTTTGACGTGATACCATAGAAGCGACGGAAACTGCAGTAGCTGAAGCTGCAGCGCCCTAGACTATCCTGTATCTGAGCAGCCTAGTGACGAGGCAGGTCGTCAGGGTGGCCGGCAGGCCCTTGGCAACGCCCTCGGTCTCCTCGGCCTCGCGGCGGTATGTCTCCTCGGTGTCGTTGTTCTGCTTGCGCTTCTTGTCCCTGGTGTGGGCTGCCTCGCGCGCTCCTCGATGTCACCCAACGCCAGCGTGCACGCCTGGCTCAGCAGGTACTCAAGCACTGGCTTTTCCTTGAGCAGCTGCCACTCCAGGATCAGAGTGACGAGTGTTTGATGCAGGAGTCTGCCGTAGTAGCGGTAGAACTGGGCAATCTCCTGCATCGACTGAAGCAGCTAGCTCTTGAGCTCCGCGCTGGAATTAAGCTCGCCAACGCATTGGGCTCGCCAAGATGCCATGCAGCGCAGGGATATCGACGACAGGAGCATTATCAGCTTCGCCTCGGTGAGCCGCAGGCGCTTCGACGAGGGCGGCTGCTGCTTCTGACTCATCGACAGCTGATCAAGGGCCAGTCGGGTCGTCAGTTGGGCCTGCTTCAGGCCAATAGAGTAGATGCCACTCGTACGCTCGTTGGTGATGACGACCAGCAGCTGGTACCAGGGCTCGAGGTGCGTCTCGTACAGGGGCCTGGTCCCGGCCTCTCTCTCTCAGAAAGCATCTGCTTCTTGTCCTCGCCCTCAGAGTCCTGCTGGCTCTGCTGCTCCTTGGTCAGCGGTGGAGGCAAGGTCTCGAGTACGTACCAGGTGAGTGTCTTAGTGATCGGCTCTGTCGTCCAGCACTTTCTCCAGATTTTTCGTACAGTCCTTCTCGAGCTGCGCGCTCTTTAACAGCTCGAGCGTTGTGATGTCGAGCAGCTGTGATTAGCTCCGGATCTGTGGCTTGAGGACCAGCTTGCGAAAGAGCGTCGCGAACAGCCTGCTCCAGAACTCGGGCCGCTTGCGGAAGAACCTGACGAGGATCTCGTTGCTGTGGTACCACATGGCGCGCAGCAGGTTCATCGTGCTGTCATACAGCCGGTCGAAGACGATGTCCTCCTTGCGGGCACGCTCGAGGTAGAGGTCGAGGAAGCGGATGCAGCCCTCAGCGAGGAACTCGGCGGCCGGCCGCGGAAATATGTGCTGGCACTCCGCCTGGTGCATTATGTTGAACAGGGTCTTGGTCAGGCCAGGCTGTTTGTCCAGGCACCGCCGTGGCCTGCAGCTCCGGGCTGAACCAAACGTACAGGTAGTCGACGATCGTCAGCACGATGAGCAGAGCGTTGGACAGCGACGGCGAGGCGCATAGGGCGGCCTCGAGCGGGGAACGCTGGTCCTTGCCCATACCTGGGTTCTTGCGGTACATGGGCAGCCGGTTAACGACCGACAGAGCGAGTTGCACGCTCTTCCATCACCTGCACGAATATTCAAATTACACGCTGCACGTTCTTCTGGAGCAGTATCCGGGGATAATCAAACGGACAACTTAGCTTGAAACAATTTGTTGGGATACCTGTGAGCACCTCGCGTTCATCTCGGTGAGGTTGTCGTCCTCTTCCTGGTCATCCTCCTGCTGGGGCAGAGAGCGACTAGCTCCTCTGCTGCTGGAACTCGCTCAGCTGATTCGTTAGTTGCTTGCGCTGCTGGACCGATAGACCGCCCAAAGCAGTGGTGACGATAGTTGCCGGTATGCCGTTGACCATAGTCGTCATCGTCGCTATGTCGTTCGTTATCACCGGCTGATGATGCTGCTAATGCTGCTGCATTCGCGTGATCTCGGCCTGCTGTTAAATTCGCGTCATCTCAGCCCATTGTTGCATCCTTGTGATCTTGGCGTGCTGCAGCAGCGTTAACTGGTGGTCCTCCTAATTCTGCAGCGAGAGTATGGACGATACGTAGTTCCGATCTTCCTGCTATTCCAACTACCGATAGCGATATATTACTTTCAGCTTCTCAAGTGTTAGGAATAGACATCATAAAAAAAAGTTATACTTAGTGTTGCCAAGCGCACCATTAACTTGTACCAGCGCTGGATACTTTTTTCTATTTAGCCAGGTGACCAGTATTCTTCCAGCAAAATCTTTGACCCTGGCGTCGTTGGGGCATGAAGCACTGGAGGCAACGAAGTATATATGGGTATCCATTCATCGTACTGGGATTTCCACTTCTTGCAGCAGATGAGTTCTTCGCGCTTGTACCTTGGTCTCAATAGCCATGGCCACTTCTCGTTCAAGGCCTTAGTTTCAAACTTTAACCCTACAATTTTCATTACATTATTAATTCAGGTCATATTTTGACTACAGTCTCTTTATTGGATGAATAAAAACCAACGTATACATCACAATGATGTTTGTTGAAAGATACAAGTCAATGAATACAACTCCAGCATACTTGTTTTTTTTATAAAAACTATTCTTCATAAATCAGTATGTACAGCTTTCAAATTTATTGGTCATGCAAACAGTGATTCAAGTCCACATTAATAAGAGTAGCACGTTTTGTTTTTCAACTGTCTATGCTTGTAGATAATGAAACAGTACTTTAAGCGTGATGGACTTTTTCAAGTAAATCAAACACAAGTATGACACTGAAAATATTCTTATAGCTGGATGGCATAAGAGTACTTACTTGTAGTACAGCAGCAAGATTTCATTGTGCGTACACAATGCTTCTTGCTTTTCTTCTTGAAGAAGGCTCGTTTGGTGTAGGAGTGAACTAGACAACTAACACAAACTAACACAGTACATAGAAAAAACAGAAAGTAAATAGTAAAAATTATACAGTAAGATAGTAATATTAAAGTACACTCACACAGAGTAGTAAACCTGCATGAGTAACCTTAAAATGCTGCAGACTCAGCAGACGGCAGTGACAATACGTAGAGTAGAACGCCGTCTGCTTCTTAACTATATGTATGACCGATACGGTGGCGCAGCGGTTATCGGACAAAAAACTTTTAGAAGTTGCCATTGAAATATTTGCTTAGAAATTTGTCAGATAATAGATTTCCTATTCATCGAGTGCCTTTGTATTTCAGTTTTATTAAATTTCCTCGTTGTGCAGTGATATTATTAAATTCACAATTTTGTCAATAAGGTAGAGTTCTCTACTAATACGGAAAGAATAAATTTGAATGATAGTCAAGCAAAATTTTTCAAAAGAATTAGCTAAGAGTGGTTTTCTGTTTTATTACATCAAAAAAGGTTACTTCTAAGTATACACTCACTTTTGTTAAGTAATTCACACATTTTATTTCCTTCAAGGGTAGAAAAGATTAATACTTCTTATAATGGTCACGATCATTCTTATAATAATTATATTTTCGAGGTGAAGAGCGTGAGTGGGATCGTTCCGCTGACCTCGGTTTTCCCTGTAAAAAAACAAATACAGCTTAAATTATGGATGTTTCCTGTAGTGACTTTAAAAATGATTGACAACGTGACTGACTACCTTTTCCAACAGCTGCAGCAAACGATGAATTTCGTCGTTTTTTTCAGCAAGCTTCACTTTCAGACTCGTATTGTTGGAATTATAAATTCTGTTGCTCTGAAAAAAAAATTCGTTTGACACAAGTGTACCTCTGATTGCAATGATGTATTACTAAGAATACAGATGTAAGAAACATACAGTCTTTAGTTTGCTGTTCTCGTCCCTCAGCTTCTGGATTTCAGAATTTGCTAAAAAGAAAAAACGAGTGAAAGATAATTGCTTTAGACGTCATCATTAAATAGAGGAAGAATAACAAAAATTTCTACCAGCAAGCAACTCAGGGCACACGTGACCTTCGTGTCTGTACTCTCCACTTGTGATAGTAGCTGACGGACTTTGACGTGTCAAGGGTGGTGCGGTTGCTGCAGCA
This sequence comes from Copidosoma aretas, assembly GCA_030522625.1. Lineage (NCBI taxonomy): Eukaryota > Metazoa > Arthropoda > Insecta > Hymenoptera > Encyrtidae > Copidosoma > Copidosoma aretas. Next base: position 5,490 of record JAPYYV010013178.1, read on the forward strand.
GATTTCGTTAAGTAAGCAGCTTGGTGGTGTTCACGCTGTTGCTGATGCACAATATTGCTGTTTTGATCTTGCTGGTATTGTTCGTAACCGTGGGGGTCAATCAGTACCTGAGAACCTTGCGGTTTAAGCTCATATTTTTTCAGCTCATTATTTTGGTATGCCATTTTAAGCTGTATATGTTGCTGTGGATAACTATTTGGGTATTGAGGTTGCTGACTTTGACCTTAAAACATAAACAATAAAAAATGTTTTTAATTTTCATCCACGTTCACTTTCAGCTGTAAACATTACCTGGTCCAGTTACTTTATACAGAGGAAGTGGGGGGCATTTTTGATAAAAATAATTCAAGAATGTGGAAGCATCGGCTATCATTGGGATTTGGACTGCACATTGAGTATTTGCAGAAATACTTTGAAAATTGTTTTGCGGTTCTTCCTTCTTTTGGTCTTGTGCATTTACTTGCAAAATTGTGGACGCAGTCTGCTCGGGGTCGTTCGTATCTCTGCTACTTTCGACTTCCGAATTCCCTTTTGGTTTCGATTTTTTCACCACGACTTGGTCCGCCACATTCATACGCATCGCTCCACCTTTGCGACCTAGTCAAATTGTGTGCACAATTAGCGCTAAATTCATTTGTGTAGAATTTTATTACAAGCGTCGAAAAATGCGATGTGCTATTTTTTTTGCACGTGCGCGACCTACGCATACTTTATACTCTTACACACTTAACCTACATCAAAATTATACATGTGACTATCATGCGGTGCAAAAGTTGAATGTATTTTTTTTATTTTTATTGTGAATTCATCTCCAACTAATGTATAAAAATTTATACTACCTCTGGGTTTTGTCATTGGCTCAGCTTAGTAATAATTAAATCTTGATTATTAAATTTCTTGTGTTGCACGTTACACTGCGAAACCAATGGTAGGCAAAGGACTGAAACTCGAGCGACACTGAAAGGCTGAGACCAGCAGGGTATAGGTACAGTCGGACGTTCCGGCCTGACATAGGACGCGTTCGATTATCAGCGTTCGTTCGTTCGTTCGGTTCGTTCGTTTCGTTCGTTACGCTCGTTCAATTTGTTTCATCGACTCCAAGGATTATTATTATTAATACAATTTATTAGTTACGTACTTTTTCTAGACGTTCTTTATTAATTTTTATCATGTCCCCGAGATTTTAAAAACACCTTTATGGCTACTGTCTTAGAGTTTAATATCTAAAAGTCAATGATGACATGAACGAAAGAACTGAAAGAAACAAACGAACTGTACATGCGAAACGAACGAAACGAACGAACCGAACGAACCCAACGAACGAACGATGGAAAATCGAACGCGCCCATAGGAATGAGCCCTAGCTATACTTAATACAAACGTACCTTATTACTGTTAATTAGGCCCCTGTACAGGCCCTGTTTGGGCAAAGTGTTTTATTATTTTTGAATTAAGCTACAGCTGTCTGTAGAGGCGACTGAAGGGGTCTTGTGCATAATGCCGGTGCATGACCTGCACAGGCAGATCCGGTGCCTGTACAGGTCCGGTCTCGTACCGGTACTCGATTTTTCTATGCGGGTATAGTATGCATACACATGCGCAAATTTTCTGCAGCGATTCATTTACGTTTCTCTGTACAAATGCGAGAAATACTTCATGTTTCATTTTGCAACATTGTGACGTTTTTGATTCTTAATAATCGTTTCAATGGGTTGTAATAGAAAATTCGATAAGAAGAAGAAATACCCATGCCGCAAACTCTCCAAAAAAAAGGAATGGAGAGAAAAGTAAGTTGATTGTTTGGCTAACCTATTAATTTTGTGTATACTACCAGTCATCGTACTTCCTTACATTCGTCTTCGTGTGTTACTTGTTGCTATTCATGTAATTCAAAAATAATCCTCTCGCTGTTACTATTATTATTTTTATGTTTTTTGACAGTACTGCTTAGAGCATTTAGATTTTAGACTCCGCTTACTGTTTTCCAGAGATTCTTTGTATGTTTATACTGATGTATTTCGAAAAAGAAAAATATATACTTTCATTAATGTAGTTTCTTACAGTGTGAGTAAAATAGCATAAACATTGAGAATTTGTGAGATAAAAACAGGACATGTAGGTCATATCGGGCCTTGTAACGATAAAAGTACTTCTGGAATTTTCGAAAGTACGAATTTCATTAATTTACTAACTTACTAAGTCCTGTGAAGGAATGTCTTGATTCAGATCACGTTCTTAATATGGATGACAACGGCTTACCAGAGTAGTATAGTTAAAAGCCATCGTACACAGGGGAAAGATGAGGTGACAGCAGACGTAGTTGCCAGTCTCATATGTAATTAGCATATAGGTACATCTGACATTTCTTTAGTTTGTATACATCGTAAATATCGCAATAACAACTCTGCAGAGTTTCATGTTTATGTTATTGTGAGAGTTGTAAATAGATTACATTTGTTTATCTATGATGTGCACTGGGGTGGCCCATTTTCTGTGTTTATAACAACCTTTATGTACGATTCTCTGAAAATAGTACAAGTCCAAAGCAATCATTGCCCTATAAATCAGACCTATATGGGTCTATATTTTCCACTTTCAACCACACCACAAAAGGTAAAAAATTCCAATTTTTCGCATTTTTCTTATCTTTGTTTGCAAGTGACTATCAGAAAAAAAATTACGTTGCTTCAATGTCTCCTAAAACCTTAAAAGATTCACATTATACGTAGCAATAATTGTAGATATTAGACACTAATTTTTCTAATTTTTAAGTGCCTTCGGTAGTTGAATTTTCAGCAGACAATTGTCTTACGTCGACATTTTTTACAATTACAGTGCAGGATACAGAAACCTGTTCGGCGCTCGGCCAGTATTATTCTACACATACTAGCCCACTATGAACGTGCGAGCATCTTTGTGATTGAAATAAAGTAACTGAACATGAACTGCTAGAACAATTCCAAAGAGAAAGTTGTTTTGCTTTATCTCAGGAACATCTGTGCCAAATTTTAAATATCCATGTTATATGTAACGGAACTTATGGGGGATTTTGTAAAAATCACGACTGAATATGAGAGCGAATCAGACTATGAGGATGATTCATGTGCAAGCTCTACCGCTAACGTGGCAGCACGGTCAACAGTCTCAGCCAATCACGTTCATTGTATCTCAAAGCTCTTGAAACGTGATTGGTTGACACTGCTTGCCGTGCTGCCACTTTAGCAGTAGAGCTTGCACATGAATCATCCTCATACGCCTACCGTGCACTCTCATAACGTGTGATATACTTTTTGTGAGAATCCGTTCGAACTTTCGTTATATACAACATTGAGGTAGCAAACTTAGCATAGACATTCCTGCGATGAAGCGACACAACTTTCTCGCTGGAAGTTTTCCGGCAGTAAATGTTAAGTTGATCTTTTTTAATCACAAAGATGCTCGGACGTTCATAGTGGTACAGTAGACATAGCACTACACTGGCCGAGCGCGGAACTGGTTATTCGATTCGGCCCTGCAATTTTCGTTTTTCTGTAATACCCACCATTTGTTTTTATGATGTAAGGTTTGGCCTACTGCACGCGAATAAGTATTACATTTTCACATTAAAAAAAAATACCTTTCACTTGATTAATGACTACAAATGACAAAAATGGTACTAATGTGTTAAAAATCGCTGTTTTTCTGCTCATAAAAATGAAAAAATTGTTAAATTAACTATATTAGTTTGAAATTAATTTGTTTCTTGTTGTGCGGTCAAAAATATTGATACTTGTTAGCATGCAGTTAGCCAAACCTAAAATTATTAAAAAACATGAGAGGTAAAAAAAAACGAAAATCGAAAAAATGTCGAAGAATGAATGTTTCCGGAAAAAAAATCAAAAACTTATGGTACTTAATAATTATAAAAATTTGTTTTTGATATCTACAATTACTACTACGTGTGAGATAAAACTTTTAAAATTTGTGGGGATCTCGCAGTAATGAAATTTTTTCAGAAGAGTCATTTCAAGACAAGATAAGAAAATTTCAAAAAATTGGCATTTCTTAATATTTTTGGAATGGGTAGAAGTGGAACACATTGACCAAAAGGTCCGATTTATAGGGTATTGATTGCGTTAGTCTTGTACCATTTTTCAAGAATCTTACACAAAGGTTTTCAACATTTGGGAAGAAACGGGCCATCCTATTCTACAGCTGAAAAACCACTTACAGCATTTTAAAGGTGGAATGTTTTGTCTTTTTTATAACAGCATACAAATAAAATAACTTACCCCCCTGATTTCTTTAAAAACCGGTACAGTGGGATCGTCCATAAACTACGTAGCTCATCAGGGGGAGGGGGGTCATTGAGAATGCTACGTCTTATCTAAAATACATAGAAAAAATTGCAAAAAGGCGCTACGGGGGGGGGGGGGGGGGGGGAAAAAAAAATTGAAACGGGGCCACCGTGTTTAGGGGCGCCCCCCGGGGGTTCTAATACAAAAAATACATTAGTATTCTTACTATTGTTCTTCTTTAAAGAGGTATACAGACGCTCTACAAACGTGGATATTTTATATTAAAAGAATGGGGCACCATTGGCCGTGATGGTCAAAAGTTGGCTGCCAAACGCAAAATTCAGGCTGCATGCTCATTAGAGTCGCGATTCCTGGGAGCATCATGTACGCAAGTCTCATGCAATTCTTGCGTAAAATTTCTGTCGTTAATACGCTATTGTAAGACTTGCGTACTATATGCTTCTACAGATAGATTGGAGGCAGATGTGCGACTAATGAGTGCGGTGGCTTTTTCATGCAGAAGACTTGTGCAAGTCCCGAAGTCCGATGTTTTGAAGGGCATGTAAGTACTCAAATTCAAATGTAATAGATAGAGTCAATTCAACGAAAAAACTTTTACATTTTCAAAGGTATTTTTGAAAAATTCGCATAAAAACAAACCTTGTCTACTCGCTGAAACATTGTCAACAAGTGATGGTGCCAAGCACTTACACTGAGAAAAAAGTGTAGTGAAGTTTACTAGAGTCTGTAGTAGTAGTTACTATGTGACTTTAGTAGTGGCACTCTAGTAGGGTTTCCCTCGCAACTTTGGTAATCACTACTACATGATATGCTTGTAGCACGTTACAGTGTTGTCACAGCGCTTGCATGCCAACCGCAATAATAGGCATAACTACAAAGTTTACTTTCAGGATTCACCAGAGTACTGTAGCGGTTTAGTTATTCTCATGTTGGTACACTTCACTAGACTATTTTCACAGTGTATGATGAATAGGACTACCGACCACTTTTGTTTCTTAGCAGGGATGGTATTCCGTATCTTACATACTATACGCTGGGCACCTACTTCAGGCAGTTTTTCGAGGCTGCTGCACCCTGAGTAGGTATACAGCATTCTCCACTTACGTGCTTCGCAACCGCCTTCGGGCCCAGGGACGGCCCTGGAGAGATGCACATGACGTGAAGAAAATTACTCTTTCTTACCTAGGGCGCAAAGTGCAACTGGCGTTTTGCGTCCTAGGATGCGACTTTGGGCCCATGAATCGCTTTGGGCCCATGGGCAGTAAAGAACTTTGCGCCCTGCGGGGTTGCAAAGTTGCACATTTCGCTCTCGGCAACAGAAACACCGTTTGCACCTCGGGCATAAACATACAAAAACCCCGGACCTTTGGGCATGTATTTTGTACTTTGCATCCTAGGTACGAGAACTACTATTACAAGCCCATTGCGACATCCGTGCCTGAAAGGTCAGCCCCCAACGTTACCAACCTAACTTAGGTATTCAGCTTACGAGAACACGATTTCGTCAGAAACTGTACCTAATTGTTATGATTATTTCTTCACAGGGCTTCGAATAATTCCCAAAAAATAAGAGACGTTCGCACAAAATAACTAAACTCACAATTAACATCTTAAAAATTCTAATTTTGTCATTGAAAGGTAAAAAACCATTCAAAATGTCACGACATAGGAAGAATTTGTCATTTCGAATGAGAGTTGGTGTCGAGTAACACGAATCAACATTCAATTTTCTGGCTCGTGTGCTTCAAATCGCGCGAAAATTTTTGGTTTTTTATCGTACGGTTTTAAATAACATGCTAATAAAGTTTCATCAAATTTTCATCTTCTGAGTATATAATTTGTCAAAAGCATATTTACATCATTCTGATGCAGTCAACTGCAATAAACTGTAATAATATATTACGCACCAAGTGAACAAAGTATGCAGTTTCCTCCCGATGTGCAGTTTGCGCCCGAGCGAAGCGAAAGCTCCACATACCGGGATCGAATACAGTGGGTTCAGGGACAGTGCGGTGGATAGGGTCACGCGGTGCTGATTGGCTCCGCCATTTTCAGCAAACGCCATAAAAATTTTCACGTTGTTACATCTGTGGCTTCCTGGACTAACGGATAGACTGCACTTTTTTTCAAAATTGAGTTAAAACCGGAAATCATATTGTTTTTTATTGTACTGGATGCGGAAAAAAATTTTGGAACGATTCGAGCAACCCATTTCCTGCAGAAGATACTAAACCTAAGCGAATAACTGCGATTTTACCGGACTAAACAAATAACGGTAATGTTCCCGAACTAACCGAATAAGTGTAATATTGGCTCGTAGCTAGAGAGTCGATTGCATGTTTTGATCGCCAATGCTAAATTACAAAGCCTCATCTCAGGGGCCGCCGAACTATTGTGAAATCATTACTTTTTGGTGGCCGCAACGATATATGAGTAATTCTACAAAATAAAACCGCTAAGGTGACCTGAAAAAAAAGAAAATTTTTTTTAAAGGCACACCCTCGAAATAGGACTCAATTTGTTCGCAATGTCACGTACTATAAGGGAAAAATCCTGTACACGAGTTTTAGTCAACGTCATACTGTATTCCGTAATTTACATGTAATTATTATATCTATAGCTATCACATACATAGATATAATAATTGCACGTAAATCACGAAATACGGTGTGACGTCGACGAAAACTCGTGTACACGATTTTTCCCTCATAGTACGTGACATTGCGAACAACATGAGCCCTATCTCGAGGGTGTGCCTTTAAAAAAAATTTCTTTTTTTTTCAGATCACCTTAGCGGTTTTTTTGTAGAATTACTCATATATATATATATATATATATATATACAATTCCATACAAAAGTCTAAAAACTGGGGGGGGGGGCTCAAGTCCCCCCCTGCCCCCCCGGCTCCGCGGCCACTGCCTCATCTCATTCCCTAAGGTTAGGTACAGCAATAAACACTTACTTTCTGCGCTATCAAAAAGTAGCACTTCAATCTTCATTTTTCTCGAAAATAAAAAAAGTACAGTTTCTCGGTTACTCCGGTATGCCACAAATTTATATGAATGTAGATATGGCATAATATACAGATATACAGTGTACATGATATTGTGTACTATAAATAGTGGGGAGACAACGGCTTGCATTGCTATACCTTGTATGCGGGTGTACACGCGAACTGTCGGTGTGGGGATGGTAAAAATTGGGTTTAGATTCACTAAGATTGAGCTGCCTTTAATTCCATATTTATAATCGCAGTTTTGTACGTTGCATATAATGGCATTTCACAATACCATCATTCGAAAACCATTCATCGAAAATACACCGGGGCGGTATTGGTCATAGGATGTAGCATGAGCTTTGTAAGGAAGTACTATGAGTGCCTCATTAGTTGGGTGTACACAACCTCGCTCAAAAATGAATTACAAGTTATACTAAAACTGAAACTACTCCAACTGCTCTTCATGACATTTAATCATTAAGAGTCTATGCCAAAAGTTGAACAATACATTTGTAAACTCGGATAAATTTAAACAAACAAGAGAATTGTGTGTAGACAATGTATATGGTAAAGCTTTGAACACTAGAAATTTCTTAAATTCGTATTATTTATACATATCTCTCAACAATTGTAGATCAAATTGCGAGACTTAAAAAATAGTACAGCTTACAGTAAAGTATTTTCAACATGCTACTTGTTGCTTCTTTAACATCCATATTTATATGTTTTTACATTATTTACATTCAATAAAATAATTTCTTTTTCATTTTTTCTCAGGCGTATGAAACAGAATTCTTCGTCTCGCAGTGCGAAAGACAAAATTACTGCTTCAAAACGTTTCCATATTTCGACGAATTCTTGCTCAGGTAATCCACTTACTATCGGTTCAATAAATCAGTATGAGGATACGAACAAGAAAAATCAAAATAAAAAAAATATCTCTCAATGTAAGTACATGGTGGATCGTGCACCCAGCATTGGCACAGCAAATGATTATTGTACAAATCATAGTGCAATGCTGAAAGTAAATGGTTATATTGAAAATCATAATAAAGTACAAAAATCTACGAATACTATTAAAACCACTCAATCTACACATACTGCGGATCGAACATTTGGCGATTACTCAGCAAATGATTATTACAAAAATCATACAGAAGGGCCAGAAACAAATGGTTACATTGAAAACCATAAGTATGCGCAAGAACCAGGTAATGGTTGTGTCAGTCGAGTTTCAATATCATCAGATGATGATTTAAATTTCCAAAAGGAAACCACAACTGTCACAAACAGTACCGGCCACAATTTCGTCTCCACAGATTTTTATGAGGAAGAATGGGTGATTGAAGAAATAATAAGTGATGATTACTTCGATCACACCTATGACATCAACCATGACGAAACTTATACCTATTGTACAAACAAAGTAACACAACCAAGTAATAATAGTTTAAATTATAATAGTAGATCTGACAACAAAGATTCCAGTAACACAAGGTCAGATATTTTACTGTTAAATCACAGTTTCAATCACAGCGGATCTGCAACGGATGAAAGTGATAAAAACAGATCAGGTGACGAGTTATTTCGTGACGTTGTCGATGTGAGTTTTTTCTTAAAAGAAATGATGGCAGCCTACAATGAGCACCCCAAAACCGAAAATTGCTCTTATGAAAAATGGACTTTTATGAAAAATAAAACAAAACGTTACGGACTGTTGAAGAAATTCTTTTTTAACTGTGAAGTATGTAACAATACATCATTCATTTGGTCCGAGCCTACAGAAGAGCATCTTATGAATATAAATAAATCGTTGGTATTATCTACGATGGTCAATGGTATCGGTTACTATCAAATCGAAAAAATACTTGCTTGCCTAAACGTTCATTGTATGAGTGATAAAATTTTTATCAGATACCAACATGCTATTTTAAGCGACGTGGAACAACTTGCGTTAAAATGTATGAAAAGAGCAGGCGACGAAGAAAGAAGACTTGCAATAGAGCGGGGTCACGTGACAAAAGATGGAATCCCATATACGCAAGTATGTACAGATGGAAGTTGGTTAAAGAGATCATATGGTAGCAGCTATGATTCGCTTTCAGGAATGGGTGCTATTGTTTCACGGTACACTGGACAGGTTTTGTTTTACGACGTGAGAAATAAATATTGCGTATTATGCGTCAGAGCAGAAGCACTCGGAAAAAAGGCCAGTGACCATAAATGTTACAGAAATTGGAATTCGTACGATCCCTCAGCTGCAATGGAGCCGGATGTTATATTACAAGGATTTAAATGCAGCGTGGAGATGCATAATCTGATTTACGAAACCATGATTACCGACGGTGATAGCAGTGTTTATAAAACTATTTTAGATAGTAATGTATATGCACAACATGGGATTTTTCCAAAAAGAATTTTATGTACAAATCATCTGTTACGAAATATGTGTAAAAAACTTCAAATTACTGCGGAAACCACACAACCCAGAGGTACCAAACGGATAAAAGGTTTTGTAGCCTTAAGAAAAAAAATTGGGTTAAAAATCATGACTATTCGGAAAACTGTTGAAGATGCCGTTTTGCGACAAAATCAAAACTCTGCTTTATGGGAAGAAAAAGTTAAGGCCTTACGATTTGAAATTTTGAATATTGCTAGTCACGTATTTGGTGAACACAAACATTGCAATGTCATAGACAATAACTGTGTGAAAAACGAAGAAATCAACTTTGTGCCGTATTTGAAAACTGTGCTTTTGTATCAAAAAGTTGAAAATGCTTTATACGACTTAAGTGTCCACAGTGACAGTCTATTACACCGTGCCACAACGAATGATGTTGAATCTTTAAATTCATTAATATCGGTCACGTTGGGCGGAAAACGTATTAATTGGGGATTAAAAAGTCAATATAACACTAGAATTGCTCTCGCAGTTATACAACACAACACACAAAAAAACGTAACAGAAACGTTTAAATTCACTGACAATGCTGTTCCATCTATACTAGAAACCTTGGAAGAACGTAGACAGTTGAAAGTTGTAAGAAACAAAGAAAGTCGAAAAAATGGAGATAGAACTCAGAAGTCGAATATTCCCCGCATAAAGAAAACAATCGCTAAAAAATACTACGGAGCAAACTGCCAAAAACCCGACATGACTAAGGAAGAATATGATAGAGAATGCGATAATTTTTTTATGAAGTTGTCGGAAAATCAAGCAAACAGATTGGAAATCGAGCAAGAAACAGTCCAACAAAAAAATACTTATCACTGGAAATTATTGTATAAAAACTTGCTTACTTCAACAAATTTCGGCATTGCTTGTCGGTGGCGTCCTAGCACATCATGCAGTAACAAAGTGAAAGAAATATTGTATCCATCAGTGACTACTCCAGAAGAGGATCCAAGTATTACTTATACTATTATCCAAAACGAGACAGCAATGGAAAAACTGACCTTAGAATTAAAAGAGACAGTTAAAGCGTGTGGAATGTTCATCGACACTGTTTATCCATATTTATGCGGATCTCCAGATGCATTAATTGGTGAAAACGGCATTTTAGAGATAAAATCGCCGTACGAGGCGGCACATTTAACAGCAGAGGACGCAGTTATAACAGTCCAAAACGTTCGTAATATTTTTACGAAGTCCGATATTTCAAAAATCAATCAAAATCATGACTATTACTATCAAATTCAAGGTTTATTGCACATAACAGGTAAACAGTATTGTATATTTGTAATAAACACTCCATTCAGTATGAAACAGGTTACAATAGATAGAGACGACAAGTTCTGGATTAGAAAAATGGAAAAACAACTGTGCCGATTCTATAAAGATTGTTTATTACCCGAAATCATTGACAGTCGTCATAACAGAAAAATGCCTATTAGAAATCCACAATACACTACTGATGCCAAAAAAATCGCAAGGAGAAGAAAATTTGAAATTTCTAATGAGAACGTTAAACAAATTAAAAATAAAGTATTTCGACGAAGTATGGTAGAATTTGATGAACACAAGTTAATAAAACAAGAAAAAGAAGTTGAATTGCCAGTAGGAAAGGAATTGTGCAAACAAACAAATGATGTCACGTATTTGGGAAACACGGACGATCATGTAAGAAATGAAAGAGAAATACGCCACATACAAGCTTATTTAGATAACAGAGAATTAGTTTTGCATGAAATACTTGATGACATAACGTCCGTCCATGAATTATCAGATGAATCACTAGACTACTTATTGGAAATACTGACAAAGCAAGACAATTCCATAGCAATGCAAAGTGTTCAGTACATAAACAAGGTAGATGCTGTAAATCCAATAACGAATCAACGAGCAGTTCAAATTATTGGTGGAACTTGTACCGGACATTGGAGAACAGTTTATTATGATGGACATAAATTGCACTTGTATGACAGTTTGCCAAACTTTGGTAAATTAAGAGAGCCTGAATTGAAATACGTGAAGCAACGTTTTCCTACTCTTGATGAAAGAAACATAGTATACGAAAGAATGCTCACGATTCAACCTGATGGTAGGAGTTGTGGATTTTATGCTGCCGCCTTTGCACTGAGTGTACTTATAGGCAATGACCCATCTAAACTAGCTTTTACACGAGATGTACAACAAATGAGAAAACATTTTATTTACATTGTAACGACATCGTATATTTTACAGTTTCCTACTGTAAGTCTTACAAATTGAAAATTCCATGTAGCCCATATAATCACGAAAGTATCGAAAAAATGATTGTATTACCGAATGTATCAGTCAAACATTCAAAAATCACTTGTAACGGATAATGGATATCCAGAATCGTATAAAATTAAATTCAATAGAAATAAATTGAATAAAAGCTGTAACAATTCGGGGAGACGAGTGTATATTGTAATGTGGTTGCGTCTCACGTAAATAGGCGCTGGTGGAGCCTATTTAAGACAAATAGAATACATTTGCAAGTAATAAGCATAACATAATTCACTGTTAAAAAATACTGAACAATCATTAGCAAAGAAAGAATAATATATAGTGATATGAATAAAAATTTAAAGACAACGAATCAAAGTACGTCTCATCCATACGTAAAATAGCAGACTTCGTTGGACCCAAAGTATGTAAGTACAGCTTTTCTTATCACTACTAAGTTGTACTACCGGTACAAGAAGGACATCAATGAAAAACTCTTACTCAACAAGACAACAATTCAACAGATAATGCAGTTCTGTAATAAGTATAAATTAGTATTTCTGAACTTAGGGTCAAAACTGCAATTTCCAGACAAACTGATGGGCAAGAAATTATATGTTTTGCCTGTAGATGCTCAGTCAAAAGTAAATAGCTATTTTTTTAACTACAAATTATAGCTATGTTTGCAGCTATTATAAACTACCGTTATAGCTACATTCGACTACAAACTAGCTATAATCGACTACAATTGTTAGCTACAAAAGTAGCTGCTTATAGCTATAAAATAAAGGTGTCAATAGCTATCAATTACGCGCAAATTTTGAACAATAAACGATGATTCATACTTTTTTTTTAATGTATATCAGGCATAATTATTATTACCATACGTATGGTAACAATAAAACGGGGGGGTTCAAGTGTTTTTCAAAAATAAAAAAGAACAAATGTTTATATATTAAATAATTTTGTTCTTCTACATTGCTCAAAAATACTTGAGCCCTCAAGTTTTGATATTATCATACGGACGGTAAGACCTATTATGGCATTTATGGCTGATATATCTTATGAACAAAAATATTAATTATCTTTATTGTTTAAAATTTGCGCAAATTTTATAGCTATAAACACGTTAAACAGCTACTTCTATAGCTAATAATTGTAGTCGATTGTGGCTACATTGTAGTCAGATATAGCTATGAACATAGTAGATAATAGCTGCAAATACATATAGCTGTAACTTGTAGTTAAAAAAATAGCTATTATTTTGACTTAGTTAATAGATCAGCCACAGTACAAGAATTACTAGATCGTGGTGAGTACTTGAGAATACATATATTATATATTAAGTAAACGTATAAAGGAGGTGTTCTTCGTAAGTAATAGTTTCTCTACCGTTCTCAAACATGTAGAACCAATTCACAATCTTTTTTCAGACCTGTAGAAACATAAGTCCGTAAATTTGTGGCATATTACGGCTGGAAAAGTTCAGAATTTTTTGTTTTAAATCTAAGACACAAAGGTCTGGAATATTATGGCAAATTACGATAACATAGGCCATTGTACATCCCCGATAATTTTTCAAATGCTGTTGAACCTACAGAAGTTGTTTAAAAGATTCAAAACATGTTTAGAAGTTTTTTTTGTATCTGTGGACACAAAGGTCCGGAATATTATGGCAGATTTCGATCACATGAGCCGTTTCACATCACCAATAATTTTTCAGAAGCTTCCAAACATACGGATCCTGTATTGAAGGTTCAAAACATGTTCAGAATTTTTTTTTATCGCGTAAAACACAAAGGTCCGGAATATTATGACGGATTATGTTTAGTAGCACTATTTTCCATCCCTGGTAATTTTTCTGAGTATTCTGCACATACAGAAACTGTTCAAAAGCTTCAAACCACGTTAATATTTTTGTTTTTTTCTCAAGACACAAAGATCCGGAATATTATAGCATATTTCGATCACATTAGCTATTTCACACCCCCAATAATTTTTCAGAAGCTTCCAAACATACAGATCCTGTATTGAAGGTTCAAAACATGTTCAGAATTTTTTTTTATCGCGTAAAACACAAAGGTCCGGAATATTATGACGGATTATGTTTAGTAGCTCTATTTCTCTGGCAATCTCTTTGATTGTTTTGATGCTTCTATTTATATAAATGTATATGTTTATTACGAAGGATAATTAATAAACAAGCTCTTTTATAATTAAAAACTTTTAAATCCAAAATTTTTCCACCTGTCACACTAACATGTCTATATTACAAGTTTTCGTGGTCACTATTTATCAGTCATAGACATCTTAAAAAAAGATACAGTGCGCTTGTCTATTAGCTGTAAATTTATCAGTGACCACTTATAAGATAATTTTTTTTATTGTACAAACCAATTAGAAAAGTTGTATCCTACTACTTTTTACTGTTATTTTTTAAGCATTCCCGGAACTCTATGCCAATGGCTTTTGCCAATGGAGGGGGAACAGAGTTGCCGATCTGCCTTTGTTTGTCCCGTGCGTTACCGCCAAAATAGTAACCATCGCCAAAGCCTTGTAGTCTAGCGCTTTCGCGTGTACTTAGAACCCGTGGTTGTTCTGGATGGAGAATTCTTCCCTAGATACAGAATTTTTTAAGTGTCTGCACATTTAAATACTGAGTGTTACTTTGGTGCATTATTTACCTGTTTTGCAAGAGGATTAAAGGTAGCCGTTATCGTGTCAGAGTAGCCTTTCCACGAGAGTCTTCCACAAACACCCTGCCAATTGTTATGCTTTGCCGCTGTATGTGGAAGCCCCCACGGAATAAGGGTACTGTTTTGCATTTCACGCATGCACTTGTCATTAGTGGCACAGCTGCAAACTCCTCTGAATTGTCCTGTTGCACTTTTTCCCACCCTTTTGTCATCATATTTGTAATCTCTGTAAATAAAATCAAAAATTTGAAGTCCATTAAAGACCTTAGTGTCCTTTCTTGGTAGTTGTAAAAAGTATCATTACAATTTTGCGGTGTAGCTTCCGTCGCTTAAAAGAACAATGATGTTGGGCAGGTCACGCCAGTCAGATCCAGCTGCTGTTGGAATGAGGGTAATTCTTGCTTCCATGAGAGGTCCAAAGCCTTGCGCAACATGGTCCAATAAGACGTTATCATGAATGCTATTTCTTACCTATATTGTAGAAAGATAAGTTTTGCAGTTGGACGTGACAACCTAATGTGATGTAACAAAAGTAAATGTGTGGAATGAAACACGTATACCTTTCTTTGAAAGTGTGATATCGGTGTTCTGGTGTAACTACTGACGTCAGTATTAGTCCCCCTTCTGATGCTAGGTAAATCAGATAGCGCATCCCGCACCGTTACAACTCTGTACGGTGCTGATTTAGTCCATTTGTATGATGGCAAGTACTGAAATAAAATACCGTGAATCATGTACATATTAAGGTGGCTCCAACCCACTATATAGTACAGATTTTAAACTAATTTATTTTGTAAGTTGTTGATATTGAAAAACAGAGGAGCTAATTTCATTGTGACTAGAGGTACTTTAATTATTTGAGAAATATTTTTTTTTCCAATTTTGCATATTGCATATTTAGGTATTGTTAAGTATTCAGGTAAACTTGATGATTGCGAGCAATTTTTTTGGTTTCTAATTTGATTGAAATTTTTTAGAGCTTGTTGTATTCCTAGAAATATGTTACTAAGGGTCATCGAAGGTAATTTTGAAAAATATTAAACATGTAAATAGTTATGTATCATTGTTAACAAGAACAATTTTTTTTTCAAAGATGTCGTGAGATTTCTGTATTAACAATGATACATAACGTTTTACACGTTAAATATTTTTCAAAATTACCTTCGAAGACCCTTAGTGAAATATGTCAAGCAATACAAGCTTTAAAAAATTGAAATCGAATGAAAAACAAAAAAGATTGCTTGCAATCATCAAGTTCACCTTTATAGTTAACAATATGTAATTATGCAATATGCAAAATTGATAAAAAAAATTTTTTTTAAGTAATTAAAATACCTGTAGTTTCAATAAAATCAGCTTTTCTGTTTTCAAACATCAACATTTTACTTAATAATTTGGTTTAAAATATAAACTATATAATGACTATACAGTGGGTCTGAACCACCATAAGAACGCTAAATCAAATTATCAAGACAGTAAAAATACTAACTCTCTTTCCATCTATTATTATTCTTAAATTACAGGCGGACTGGTTGAACGTGTGAAGTGGGTTTGGGAATTTCGGAAGAATTTCCCCCGGAGCAGCCGCGTATATAATTACCCTAGGAAATATGAAACGGTTGAAATTAGTAAAGTCATTAAAATAAATGAAATAAAGCTGTGAATTGTGTAACACACCGTCTGCGTGCCTGCGGTACCGCAAAGCTTCCTGCCTGTAGGATGGCAAATGAACACTGGTATCCCATTTCAATGAGACATCTTATAGTAAGTTTCATCGTAAGAGTCGTTGCAAAATTTCTGACATTTTCCATAATACAAAATCGTGGCCTGTAATATTCGCAGTAAGAAAGAAATGAAACCACCAGGGCATTTTTTGCAACAGCATTATCGTTTTTGCTGCACTGATTTATAATGCTAAATCCTTGACAAGGAGGGCCACCGCAGACTAGGTCAACTTCACCTTTTTTTGGTAAACGTTTACCATCGAAAAGCGTTTTTCCCTTTAAAAACGTTTTTTCATGGTCAGTTATTAGACACAGAAACAAGATTATACAAAATAAAAACCTCAGATATACACCTGTATCACTTTCATCAATATATCGTTGCAATCTCCTGTAAAAACTTTCGCGTCTGGGTTATTAAGACGGTACGCTTGTGAGGCAAACTCGTCAATTTCGATGGCCCAACGATTTTCCGTGACACCAGCTTGACGTAAGCCTTCAGAGAGTCCTGAGAAAATAAGAAGCTTAACATGGAAAGTTGTAATAAACAATTTAACTTAATGTCGATATGTAGTCATACCACCACAACCTGCAAATACATCTAAAGTTCTAAGTTTGTGACTAACTGGAGGGTATTCTGATGGAGTATCGGTCACTGTAGTTTGATCTGCAGACGTTGTACTCTTGGATAGCAGTATGTGACTGTGTTTGCTCAGTTTTCCAATAATAGATGCTGTTGCAGGAATATCGCAAAATATCTCTTCTTCAGAGTTATACGCTTGAGAAAAATAGAAACGATTGGGTCCCTTGTCCGACCATTCTTCAACAGTTTCATCTATATTGTCTTTGTGGGCTATGAAGCATTTCCCAGCAATTTGAGTAAAAGGTACCGTGCATTCTGTAAACATTAACGATTACTAAAATATTAAGCGAAGGTTGTTAAAAATTTGCTGTACACCAATATGTTACCTTCCCTGCTCCAGTACAACATGTTATAGTCCGATGTTTCTGTCAAATAATCGCCTTCGTGGGTATTTTCTGGACGGTAAAATTTCTGTACAGTTATTTTTAAGTCTGTACAGGCAAGTAATTTTACTGTACTTGTCGAGTATATTTTCGTGATGAACCCTATGCAAAAAGGCTGAGGCGTATCAGCATTAGACCCTTTTATACGATGACTAGATTTACGAAAATATTCTGGAAACATGTCTTCATCAACGGTTTTCATTTCAATTTTCTCAATGTTTTCTTCTATACCCGGATACTTAAAATTAAATGTTTCGGGATGCAGATAGATACCACTTCCAATCCGAAATGTATCTTCTTTAAATTTAAATCTGCCATACGTAACTTCATTGCTACTTTTCTCTTCTAATTTATCAAATACTTCAGGTCTGATAAATTTCATCGAAGAGTATCTGTTACTATTACATGATGTACAGAACCGATATGTGATATGCAGGTCATTCATATCATCTAACTTAATATCTTGAAATCGGCCAGTAGTAGGGTCATAGTGTTTTTGACAATGTAGTGGTAGACGTTGCAAAGATGTATCTGTCCCGAGATCCGTATCTGCACTGCCTTAAAACAGGTGTAACAAAAGTATTGTTTCAAAGGTATTATTTCTGGATAAGGAAAATGAAATTGCAAAAAGAGCAGGTGAAAAATACCTCCTGATATCCAAAGTTTTGGCATATCTCTGAAAATTACTGCAGTCTTGCATTTAATGTATGAAGTAGGTATATCTTGACAATCGCTAACCAGAAATAATTCATTTGCACTTGCAGCTTCACCCAAAACTGTGCGGGTACCTTGCCATAACCAAACTGCATGAATCATTTTGATATTATTCTTGTTTTGCCACATGTATTTTATTTGAACAGTATGTGATGCAACGGCTGGATCAAGTGATTCAATAAGAACGCAATCATTGATATTAATGACTTGATTGTTCAATTGAAGAGCACTGTAGTAACTATGACCTTTGGAATCCACAGCGATGGGCTCCCCAATCCAATCTATTGAACAAGATGTCTTATTTAAAGATTCCAGCAGTGTTGTACGACCAATCAAACTTCGGTCTGCATGTGATTCTAAATCATTGTCTTGCCCTCCATTCGATTCATAATCAGGGTCATCATCCTGGTTTTCTTCATTTACTGCCTGTCAGGAAATGTTTTTCATATTACAAAATGATAAAAATTTAAGAACACTTAATAACGGCAAAATAGACTAATTTACACACAAATGTGTCAATAACACGAGTGTGACAATCGTCCCGCACGATTCGCGTACATTAGCTTATGTTATATACTCATGAGGAAATTCGACTGAGTTGAAAGATTAGCTAATACAATTAGTGAGGAAGGTAATACGGCGTCCTGGAGTCATATTCCCGGGGGGGGGGGGGGGGGGGGGGGGGGGGGGGGGGGAGGGGGGGGGGGGGGGGGGGGAGGGACATGTAGATGCAATCAGAAATAAAACAATGCTCTCTGATGGAATCACTTATGTGGGGTAAAAATAATGTACTAAGAACTATTCTAACTTAGAGAGCATTTTAGTAAAATTCCAAGTAGATTTACGTTATTTAATTCTACAAATCAGCTGATGCATTTTATTCCACATTAACTCGATTTTCTGTAGGAAAAATAGTATGTAGTGTGTGAAAAACATGGTACGACAGTGCGGGAGAGTATGTTGCAGCAAATGTACACTGTTGCAGCTACAGCTAAAATAGAAATTTTTTTTTATTTGTATATATCAAGGAAATTGTCAGAAAATAAATAAAAATCGTCGAAAGCTCTATTTTTTAGAGATGTACAAATTTCTGTATAAGTAAAAGTTTGTGGAACTTCAACTTTTTAAGTTACACCTGAAAAACTGCAATTTTGTAACTTTTTAATATTAGCTATTACCACACAAGGACACGAAAAAGCTTCTTTTTGAATTCATGTAAGAGATCCAAAGTTGCATTTTGTTATGATCAACATTCAATCTTGGCTGATCGTGGAATTGAAGTGTCAAACTGAAAATTTACATGCGAAAGACGGATGTTCACTCTACAAAGTTTGACCTTCTTCAGCGTGGAAAATTTTTTACTTCGACGGAAATGGCTGCATTTCAAACTGTCTGGTTGTGATGTTGAAACAAAGCTAAGAACCAAATTTGAGCCCAATTAGAAGTAAACTGTTGAAGACAGACGATTGACATGTCTTTTTCTAAACTAACAATTTGCATGCAAAAGTCTGATTTTCACTCTCCAAAGTCTGATAATCTTGAGGGTGGACAATTTTTTCTCTTCGACTAAAGTAGCTGAATTTCAAGCTGTCTGGTTGTGATGTTGAAACAAAGCTAAGAACCTAATTTGAGCCCAATTACATGTGAACTTTTAAAGATAGTTGATTTATATATCTTTTTCTAAACTAAAAATTTGCATGCGAGAGACTGATTTTCACTATTCAAAGTTAGACCATCTTGAGGGTGGAAAATTGTTTTCCTTCGACGAAACTGGCTGAATGTCAAACTGTCTGGTTGTGATGATGAAACAAAGCTAAGAACTTGATTTAAGCCCAATTAGATGTAAACTTTTGAAGATTTTGAAGATAGTCGATTCACATGTCTTTTTCTAAACAGAAAATTTGCATGGGAGAGACTGATTTTCACTATTTAAAGTTTGACCATCTGGAGTGTGGAAAATTTTTTCCTTTGGCTGAATTTGAAACTGTCAGGTTGTGAGAGGGAAACGAAGCTACAAACCAAATTAGAAACCAATCAGATGTACACTTCTGAAGATAGTCGATTTACATGTCTTCACAAGTTTGTACGCACAATTTGGTCTTTGATTGGTATCACTGGTATCACTGGAATAACCCTCATATCATGTTAAAAATTCGTTGCACACAAAAAAAGGATTATGGCATTGTTACACTTTTGTTCTGGCGAAAATAATATAAGGTACTTCTATGGTATGGTACAGTTGTGCTAAAAAATAAGCACTTTCCGCACATTATTACGAAAAAACAATTCAAATTATATACCTGGACTACTCCATCTTCTGGATCACTCTGAACAGGAACAGTCAGCACTGCAGTGGTTAAATTGTGGTCAATATATGGGGTGAAAATTCTATTTACAATTGTTGCTGTCGAGATTTTTGGTGGATCTTCCAGTCTAATTTTTTTTTGACAATAAGTTAAACCACGAGACCTCCGCTTCCTTACCCTTGAAGAACCTGCCATAGAGTTTAACCGTATGGCTTTGATTAAGTCTGGAACTTTTCTACTTTTCCATACTCTTCGAATTTTGTTCCTAACAACATTATTGTCATCCCATACAAGAAATAGTCTTTCGGCTATCTGTAATAGTTGTGGAAACAATTAAATGACAGGTTTATTAAAAAAATAATGGAGACATAACTGAAATCTAACCAATCTTGCTGGGGAGCCAATGCAGGTTTTATCAATATTGATTTCTTCGTTTTCTTTGAAGAGCATCGTCGCTATTTTTGCCATTTTCTCACCCATTTTGTCAAGTTTTTTTGTCTCATCCCCTCGTTTTTTTCGCCCGTACCTTTTCATCTCCGAACGAATTAAAAGAAAATCGCAACAAAACTGCAGATACAAAAAGATAAAAGGTATCTGCTCAAGTTAACAATCCATGTAGCAGAAAAGACAGCGGGAGACAAAATAGGTTACACTCGAGGGTCAGTAATGACGGTAATTCTTACCTAGCATGACCGCCCTTTTGACACTAATTTTGAAATCAGCAGGTATAACCCACTGATCCTCTACCGTTAAAAAATACCGATTAATAAACTACCGTATATATATACCGTGTGGAGTAATATAACAATGGTTGTCAAAACGCCATGTCTGAGCCCCTTAGGGGGCGATGATGAATATAATAAAAAAAAAAAAAAAAAAAAAAAAAGGTATATTGTCTTGTAAATACAGCCCTGATGTCTCCGTTCTCAGGGAAGGAATAAACAACGAACCACCTGTGGGTGTACTGCTGGGCCAGCTCTTAACGTTTAGAAACGAAGGCCCGAAGACTAAAAACATGTTTTTTCTGGAATCGTTTATCAATTTTGGAAGCAAAAAATGATATTTATGGGTGGAGCTGTGTCAAATGCTATTAACACGATATTTTTTGCGTTGTTACGATGACAACAGTAATAAAGATCTAAAATGAACGCACTCCCAGAGATTTTTATGAATAAAAACATGTCAACATTAGTCATTACCGAGATTTCAATATTCAAGTTGGAAAAAAGTAAAATTTTTTGTTTGATCTTCTAATTTATAAAAGTATGTGATACATTCGAGTCACAGTATTTAGAAAAATGTACTATGTATCAAAGAACGATTATCATGAAGTATTACGTACATAATACATTTTTAACTTCATTCATGAATACTATTTTTCGTTGAGCACTGAAATCGAAACAACAATTTATATTTACGATGATTGACACAAGTACTGAATATTGTACTACAAGCTATTGATTCCTCTGACCTATTATTTTAAAAATTTAAAAATAAAAATAAGTTTTACAATACACAGTATAAATATTTTATACTCATAAGGATATTTTGGATTAAAGTACGAATGATAAGTGTCATCTTATTTCAGTGAAAGAAAAAAAATAGTATTTATTATCCAACACACATTTTTGGATGTACCTTAACGTAATGATAAACGGTACTTTTGTACTGTAAACTTGTACATTGTTCAATATGTAACCCGAAATCCATAAAAGCTTGAAAATGAGTAGGGCGCATAGCCTTTGAAGATGAGCTTGTCCAGCTTGTGCAGACACATACTTCTAAAATAGCTGGAAAAAATGTGTAGAAGGAATCAGAATGAGCAGCAGAATCCAGTGATGTCTATATCTATGTTCATTGTTTGTAAAAAATAGACAACCGTGTTATATAACTAAAAAAACGCTGCTTTTTTACTTTTATCGCACGTTACACACTAGTCATGGGTAGATATTGAGACACACAGCTGCAGACTGGGAGGTGTCATTTTTCCTGGGTGCCCTAAGTGAAAAGACAGACCAGGATACGTGGACTTTCCTGGCTATTGAGTCGAGAGACAAAACTTATCCAGGGTCCAAAGCTCGCTCACAATTTTTACACTTACACAGACGTACTCACAAAATTTCTGTACTATATTTTGATGACTGCATGCTGTGCTCAGCTGAGATCAGCTGCACGAGTTAGGCAGGAGGATCATTTGAAAAAATCAGCTTTGTTTTTGTCAAAACAGTCATCAATTTTTGTAAAATAACCTCAAACTCTAAAATATACGGCAAAACATGCAGCAGACTGTCATGTTGCAGATAGCTATTTACAAGATTTATTGCTAATCAAGAGGCATAAGTACTCCATCTCGTGGTTGAAAAAAAAAAAATAAACATCTGTTACAGTTACTGTCGGTAGAGAGAGAGGTCTATTCGTCAAGAGGTCTCTCTCGCTCTTACGGAGTCTTATGGCATTCGTCATTCGTCATTCGTCCATTCGTCGCTCCGTGTGTCTTCAGCCTAAGGCCGCGGTCACATAGGTACGGAAGAGCCGGCGGAACGTCACAGCGGAACTGTTTAGCCCTCGAGAGGGAGAGAGAGGTCAGAGGATTTACGGTTCCGCTGTAACGTTCTGCTGGCTACTTCCGCAGCCATGTAACCGCGGCCTAACAGGACGTACTATATGCCTAATAACTTTTACACTTTTTAATAAATATTAATGATTCATGACCAGAGCGCCCTTCCTAACGAAATAATTTACTGTTTCCCAAAGTTTCATGTAATTTTATTCAGTAATAAAAAAGATTAGTACGGAATACAAAATA
>JAPYYV010013179.1:0-13614 GCA_030522625.1 Copidosoma aretas
ACTCGCTGTTCCGCGGGTTACCGGGTTTAAAAGCTTAGAATTTAGGTTATGTTGTTATTTAATCAATAATTTATTTAATCAATATATATTATTAAACTCACTATCCCCCGGGTTACTGGGTTAAAAAGCTTGGGATTTAGGTTACTGGGTTGTTGCGGATTTTCCCATACAGCTTATTTGAATTTCCCGCAAGTTTGCCAGTCACATTTGAGAGCCCTGCATCATAGAGATAATATAAATATATTTATATATTTATATTATCTCTATGCCCTGCATACCCATAGTAGGTTAGTACAGTATAATATAAGAAATATATATATATATATATATATATATATATATACATCGTATAAGACATCGGGAAAAAAATTTAGAGGGATTTCTAGAGGTTTTCTAAATCAACGCTAGAGGGATTTTAGAGTGAAACGATACTTTTGCTAGGGGCCTGCACTGCTCTTATCTGGCAACACTGATTGTCATATCTTTAAATCGGATTTCTTTTTCTTTCAGATCTTTTTGTTGGCTTTATATCATCACTTTTTTCTGATTCAATTTCATTTACTTCATTTTCATGTTCGCTATCGCTTAAATAATTATTTTCATTTTTATCTCTATTTTCATTATCATTAAACAGTGTCTGTTTGCACTTAAATTAACGTAAATTCATGTAATTTCGTGGATATACCGTTAGGCTTCCAGTGACAATGATACCAACTCCACGAGTGAAGTATGGCAACGCAGAATGAAGTATATACATGTAATTATATAACTCTATATTCACGTAATACCTGGTGTGCACACTATGCACACGTGTGACGTTAACATTCTTGTATGCCCATAGACACGTAAAAGCTAAGATTGATAAATCAAACGGTTACAGATACGTGATCCATAGTAAACACGTAAATTACAGGCACGTAATGTCAGAGACACGTAAGTTTTAGAACTTGTCTGCTGAGAAGCTC
The DNA here is from genome assembly GCA_030522625.1 of Copidosoma aretas. NCBI lineage: Eukaryota > Metazoa > Arthropoda > Insecta > Hymenoptera > Encyrtidae > Copidosoma > Copidosoma aretas. The sequence goes on from JAPYYV010013179.1 coordinate 966, forward strand.
AGTGATACTATACAGACACGTATATTTATAAAGGCTTACAGGCACATAATTTTTCCGTTCAGCCATGCAAGCTTATAGTCACGTCATTTTGCCCTTTAGTCACGTAAACTTACAGGCACGTCATTTTGCCGTTAAGTCACGGTAGCTTACAGATACGTTATCTTAGACGCACGTGATTTTGCAAATGTAGCTTACAGACACGTTATTTTTTTGACCGCGCATTTTTATACATAACTAGGTCCACAAAGGCGACAGCTTAACAGACACGACATATTCAAGTGCAGCACTGTACATTAGATATGTATACGTGCCAAATTATTTTTTGTCATTGCTCGTTACTATTATAAACCTACTTGCTCCGAGCCAGTGCAGATGTAGCGCTATCTGAAACAGACAATGGAAAAAAGTTCCTATGTGTAAACAAACAGACGACGTAGCTTCTCGGTCCACGAGCAAACGTTATAAATTTATTTTGTTTTTTATTATAATAGTGAGCATGTCGAGTAAGCTGAAAACCAATACAAGTGATAATGAATTAATGTGTGAAATTGTAATGAGGATGTACTTTCATAGGTGAATCCAGACGAACAACGTAATCTATAATGCGGACACTCCGGTGTTGAATAAAAGCAGATCATCCGAGGCTGTATTGTTGATTATAATAATACAACTGCAAATTCGCCCACAGTAGAGTTTTACTCTTTTCCATGAAATAATATTGGATGTAAATACAGAAATGAGACGTTTCAAGTGGTTGGAGGCAATAAGTCAAACATACTCTGTTCGCTCTCCTTGGGAATCGACAGTGAACTCTCGTACATGCTCTCAACAATTTGCAGTTGTATTTGTACAATCAATAATACAGCATGGGATGATCTGCTTTTTTTCAACACCGGAGTGTCCAAATTATGGGTTACGTTGTTCGTCTGAGAATTCCCTATGAAAGTACATCCTCATTACAATGTAACGCATTAATACATTATCACTTGTATTGGTTTTTTGCTTACTCGATATGCTCGCTCTTATAATAAAAAATAAAAGAAATTCATAACGTTTGTTCGTCGTCTGAACAGCTACCAAGCTACGTCGTCTGTTTGTTTACACATAGGAACTTTTGTCAATTGTCTGCTTCAGAGGGCGCTACATCTGCACTGGCTCGGAGCGAATAGAGACGCGTTCATTTTGTTTAAGGAAGTTTGGGAGTTTCGCTCAGAGAGGCGAAAATCGGGGAGTCCCCCCGGCCCGCGCAGCTAGGCCCCTGTTACCGCGCACCTCCTCTTGCAGCCTACAAACTCAGTATTTACAACCTTAAAAGATTGATATTTCTTAAAATTGCCTGGGAAAATTAATTTTTTTTTAATTAGTCTCTGCCTTTTTGTGAGAGTATTGGCTTTGCTTAGGTAAGCAGCAGCTGGAAGCTCGGCTCAGAGCAAAGGCACAATCGAGAAAAACAAACTCTTATCTTTTTAATGAAAAGTGTATTTAGCAAAACAGTACAGGGCAGCGGCTAATGGCCGGTATATCCCGAACAAGAGAGAGACAGAAGAATGTATATATGCACTATGCAGCTGGTAGCGATGTTGCCTCGAAGAGCGTCAGTTCTGGAGTGAGTCGCCGTGCTGCTAACGGTGAAGAGGAGCGCTGAGCGAGAAAAGCAGTATAGCCCGCACCTTCGTTTGTCGAGAAGAACGTCAGGTAGCGTAGAATGTAGCCTGACTCTGATAAGCACTAAGCTATATTCCTGGCACTCCCTCCCTTAGGGTTCAGCAGAGTTGTATAGTCTGAAATCATAGTCTGCTCTGACAGTATTTTCTCTGATTACTGATTGGCTCTGAATTTATTGTTCAGTGATGTCTTTGTCTTCTTCATCACTGCTTGTTTGGTTTGACATATCAGAAAAAAAGGAATGATTACAGCGTCTGAAATCATTTTACATTGTATTAAAAATATTGACATTCAAGTTTTGTATACAGGCCTTGAATTGACTTCCAGTCTCAACTGTTAAGTATTAATATAAACTTAATAAAATATGTGAAACTTTTCTGTTATCCGTCCGATTTCCATTTTTCGAACCATTTTTCATAAGCGATTTTGAATAAATTAACCGAAAGAATTCATGAAATACGTACAAAGTTAGATACTACTGTTCATACTTTTCAGAAGATTTTATAAACAATGGTACCTAACTTTTTACACATCAAATATTTAATACAATTTCTTCGGTAACTTTGTTCAAAAGGAAAAATCCAAGCTTTTAAAAATAAAAATTGGTTGAGAAACAAAAAAGTTTTACAATTTGTATCAAGTTTGTTTTCATACGTAACAGAACACAAATATGCAACATGCAAAATTGGAATGATCAATTTTTTGGACACTAAAACGAGACTAAGACCTAATACAGCTCAAGGTAACGTAACTACAATTTAGCTGAATTTCATGGCTTCCGATCAATAGTTAAATTTTTATTTTTACATTACATTTTACTCAAATTGCCGTTAAAAAATATAAAAAATGACAAAAATATCTGTTAACTTACTTCAACTAAAGAAAGTAAAATAACTAAAACCCACGTAGCACCGTACATTTTAGAAAATTTTCAGAAACGTCAAGTCTGAAACATTGAAACGTTTCCCAAAAGTTGCTGGGAACGTTTTTGAAATGTTTCTAAAACCTTTTGTCCGCGAAGTATGGCTTGGTTATAGGGATTATATTTAACGTTTCTGGAACTTGTCTGAAACGTTTCTGAATTTACTTAAATGTAGTGAAAATTTCAATAAAAAACAAATTATCAACAAGTTAATTTATAACAAATAAATACGTGAATAGTAAGATTTGAAAGAAAAGAAAATAAACCTGCACCGGACATGGGATGCGAGCGGTAAAATCCTGGTCTGGGAAAAAGCATCCCACCTACTTGGCCAGAATGGATAAAACATACCTTCTATACAATTTACGTCTGTATCATGGTGTAAATAAACAAGGTGAGACCATAACCGACGTCTTTTTTCGTCGAGTTCTGCGCATGGCCCCAGATGACGTCACGCATTAGTTTAATACGTATTGATATGACGTAACCTGGGGGCACTCGCATAAATGCTATGTTTTCCTGCGCATGGTCTCCTCTTGTTTATTTACACCATGGTCTATATAAAGTACAACTGCCTAGTATTCTTGTCATCCTTATTTACAAGACATACAAATATTTTATATTAATAGTTGAATCACCTATTATCATTTTGAAACATTTTTTTCTTCTATAAATAATATTATTTCTCTTATTATAGTTATCGATAATATTAAGCTAGTAGATCATTTGAGTAATCAAAACTCGAAAACATACTTGTGAATAATACTAGAAATAATAACAGTTATTCTCGCTCTCCAATCTGAGTTCGCATCCTGGGTTCGACAGTTTTAACTTGCCTGTTTTTGTTTTGTTTTTTTTTCTAATTTTTCTGTTCCTGTAGTCATTTTTTATAAATTAATCTATTGCTAAAATAATTAAGAATAGTTTTTTTCATAAAAATTTGCACTTAATTACAGTTTGTTTTAGAATTTACGTTTCTGTAACGATTCTGAAACGTACGGTGCTATGTGGGCATTCTCTTGTAACCTCTAATAACTACTGAAAAATACTCGATTCATCGACTATTAATAATTGAGTAAGTACTTGCTTATATTTAAAACCACATTAACAGTTCATGAATGTAACTTGAATATGAGGAATCCTTTCTATTATTACTGTATAAAGAACAAATTATTTATTAGTAATAATTAAATTTAAATACCGTTCTTCTATTCACTTATTATATTATCGTTCTTCTAAAATCATAAAAGATTACTATTGATTAATAAATTTCTGTTGTAGTTGACGCATGAAGCGCTCAAAGTGGAGGTACCTATTGCGTTTTCAATTTATATTATTGCATTTTGATAAAGAGAATCGTATAATAAAGTGGAGAATCCACATTTTCGAGTATCATGCCCCGGAATATAATTTTGTTCTCTTACATTGTAAATAATAACTAAACAATCAACCAATACCAAGAATTTTATACTTAGCACTCGGCTATAGCCACATTGCCACACCGACAGAAGTAGTTTTTAGAATAACCAGTTAATCCATGTCACCACATAATTCGAGTTAATTTTATTTTATTGCATATAATATTACGAATGGATTGTCCGGGGATAATTCAACTTCTCCTATTTATCGATAAGATTATATGGTCCCTGGAAGCATCGTTTATGCAAATGTTTTCCTTAATTTTTGCGCAAAGTGTCTGTCATTGGTAAACTTTCGTAAGACTAACGTACTGTCTACTTCTACAGATTCGCTGCAGACTTGCGGCAGATGAGTGCGTTTGCTTCTTGCGTAAAAATTGCGCAAATCTTTTGTTTAGTAGAGTGCATATATTGACTACCTAAGGAATTATAAAATTTAAATAATGTACATACTGTATCCTAGTAAAAATAAGGACATCCTTATGGACGACTCTGGGGACGTCTCTAACATTATTATTTATAGCATACGAACCAATAGGTACCAGTTAACCCAGAGCGCTGACATTTTCTGCATTTTAATTAATAACATCATTGTTCATCACATAAAAACTAATAGCAGGTGACCCAGAGGGCTCAATTTTCTGGCGTTTTAATCAACATTACTATTCATGACATAAAAACTAATAGCAGGTAACCTAGAGCGCAGAAGTTCCTCGCGTTTTCATTAATAACATCATTATTAATATCATAGGACGTAATACTAGGTTACCCACAGCACTCAATTTCTCGTGTTATGAGTCTTCTTGAGTCATTGTTCTAATTTGGTGAATATCGGCCCTGCATATTCGGCATGACTTTCCTGATGAGAAAGAGTTCATATAACCTAAATCTTCATTTAACCCCTTGTTATCCCCTAATAATAGACAAGGATAAAAGTAAATTTTTACAATCTTATCTTTTATTTTAATATTTAGACCATTGCTTTGTAAATATTTAAGTACAGCTATAATTTTCAAAAACACCTGCTCATTTCCAAATTCCTTTCGGTCTTTCGAGTAAAATAACGTAGCTAAGAATATATTATTTAGTTTTGAAACAATATGTGGAGGAAAAGAAGGTATTGTTAAGAAAACTTTTCCTAAAATATGTTTTCCTGCGTGTGTACCTAACGCGTTATTCGGTTCAAAATCGTCGTTGTATATGAATAGAGGTACCAAGATTTTGTTTCTGAAACTTTGGGATTTTAATCTCCATAAATCAGCTTGAATGATGTTAGACACGATATCTTTCTCTTCATTTAAATCTTTCATATAATTAATAAGTCATTTAAAATATCCAGGAAACTCTAGTATTATGTTAAGAGTCCAACTTAGTGGAAGATATTAAGCCGACGATGTTTTTCCAAATTTTTCGAGTTTAAAGTCTTGTTGCATTAGTAATAATCTTTTCTTAGCATATACATTAAATCGTTTGTACTAAGTACGAAAAATTATTTAAAATAATATACGCATATTTATATAATTTTTCATGATCTCTAATATTTTTTTATCAAGGTCAGGGTTCAATTCACATTATTTCAAAACGTAGTTAGTAAATATTGCAGAAAACTTTATTATCATGGCAATAAAAAATTGTACAATAGACGGGGGTATGTTTTCGTTATTATACAAACTTAAACTCATGACTAACATTTTATACTCTAAATCGACCATCGAAAATATTTTACTACACTTTTGAGCAATTGGAGATTAAAATCAATTTTACGATGTGATTTTTTGTTTGTTTGATTACTTATGGACACAAAAATAGAGTTTTAAATATTCACTTTACATAATAATATGATCATACAATTTATAAAAATAAAAAACATTTATTGCTACAACTGTTCTTTGTCAGTTTGAATTTGTTGAGGGTTTTGCTGTAATTTTAGTTCGTCTATGAAATTCGCTACAGCAGAGTAAATTTTCATATTTTCTAAATCATTCTTGTATGCATGAGCTTGCAAAAAATTCCAAACAGGCCTGCATTCAACTAAAAACTCAATATTCAAACTAAAGTATGACTTGTAGCAGTAATCCATAGCATCTAAAATATTATTAGAAGATATTTCAAAGTCAATTAAATTTACGGTTACAAAAACTTTGAATGCGGGAGTTTTTCCAGCATCGTTTACTTTTTCTTCATCTGTAAAATTTCCTATTACGGTCACGTACGGGCTAATAGAAGGTCAACCAGGTTAACTACTGTTATTTACCCTTAAGTCTTTAAAAAGCCGATATTCTTCGATAGAACTCCGATTTACGATGAATGAATCTGCAATATTTTGAGCCGTCCATCCAAATACGGCTGTAGTTTTATTACATTTCTTTTTTCGATTGACTTTTCCAAGTATCTTTGGAAGACAAAGTAAAGCTACGATGTATTGATTTTCATTGATTATCAAACTGTTATCTGAAGGGGGTAACTTTTTTTTCCTTAGCATAATAATTGATGGACTTAATGCACGCCAGGTTTCATCAAAATTTGGTACATCGGGATAAAGTAAATCAAAATCAATACACTACAGATCATGTCAAAATGGTGTACTCAAGCATAATTTACGGAGCAAAAAATTATTTTTGTAATGTTTTTGAAAAGGTCTACTTGCAAACGTCAAAGCCCAACGTCTCTTTATTTAATCTCCTGGTGCATCATAAGTTTTGATCCAGGCAAGATCAGTTTCTTGACTGTTGGACATATAAAGAATCGGTTAAATAAGATTGATCAATGTAAAATGTTCGTACCGTACTCCAAAATAGCGTCTTTCGCTATGACACCTAGCTTTATTAGTTGTTTTCGGTAAGTCAAGTACTTGTCAAGCATGGATCCACCAGTATTGATTGATTTTCTTGTTTTAGTGGCTGCTTTATAGGGATAATAAAAGAGAGCCTTCACTTCTTCCAAGGTTCTCCGTGGAGTGGTATAAATGGAGGCTAATTCATCCCTCAGTTCGAGAGATCTCTCTTTGTTTATTCTGTGAAATTTATTGAAAACTGGTATGATTGGTAAAATTCAACAAAGATTAAATGAAAAATCTGCATGAATAAATATCATAAGATTATTAAAAACAATAATGTTAGTATTTGGTGTAATTTTTTTCAATTTTAGTTCAGTAATTTGAATTAAAAATGCAGATGTACGTATGTTATTGTAATATTCTGCTAATTGTCTGGAATTTGAGAAGACTTTAAATTATATGTTACTAGTTAATTACAAAAAGTTAGTGAGTACTCGAAGGACATTTTTTATTTATGCAATAAAGTTTGAAAAGAATTGTTTTAAAATAGACAGTTTAGTGATGGATAGGAATACTTTTTTTCAGAAACTTTGCATATAAGAAGTACACTATTGAGAAAGAAACAAGAAAGTATGAATAACATATGAAAAAAAAAATTATACATATAAAGTGAAGAAGTAAAGGCAAGAAATATAATAGATACGTAACAACTTATATACCTGAGGATCTTTGTGAATTCAAATCTATACTCTATTATTAAACTACTTATATTATGAGTATCTATTCTCTGATTCGCCTATGGTGTAAATACATAAGATGAAACCATAACCGATGTCTTTTTTCATCAAGTTCTGCGCATGGCCCCAGATGACGTCACGTATTAGTTTGAAACGTATTGATATGACGTCACCTGGGGGCACTTGCATGAATGCTAAGTTTTTCTGCGCATTGTCTCACCTTGTGTATTTACACCATGGATTCGCCTCAAATTCTTTGAGAATTACTAGTCCTCTGTATGTAGATTGCAATAAACCATTCACAGACAGTTTCTGAGCTAGTCTTCAGAAATAAATTTACGTTAATATTTTATGTACTTGCAATTAATTCATGCAATGACGTATAATATCGAATAAAAAGTTTAGCGTGGTTTATAATATTGATTAAAGTACACCTACTCTCAATCGCAACAACATCCATCATTCGTTCGTCAGAGATTATAAAATGTGGAGTAGATTCACTGGTTGATAAAATAGATACTTGGGATGGAGTAGATGTTTCAGATTGGTTAATGGAGTTGTTGATCGTGATATTATCTAAATGGTGATTTATATATTCTTCCATACGTGTTTAAAATTTTTTTTGGTACCCACACTCAGTACGACTATTAAATAATTGACGTAGCATTGCATCATAGATTTCAACGATAATCTGTCTACTCCGGCAGCTCTATGAATTAAATATCTAATTACCGTAATGAAAACACTGTTTCAAGATTTGCGATTACGTTACCCACCTTTGAATCTTTTAATGAAATTATTGCGCTCTCATTTTGTCAGTAGATCTCTAACAAACTCATCCATCGTTCATCTGAAACTTAAAAATTTCAACGTTACAATTTTGTTTGACGCTGAACATTGTTCTGTATATAAAATTATACGAGCTGACACAAAACACACACTCACGCACTAGCCAATATATGTTTTTAAATAGCTGATACTTACATAAATATTGCCTCGCAACATGCACAAAACAAACACAGCTTTCGTTTGTCTGGTTTTCAAAACACTTAAGTGAAAACTGAATTATGTATAAGTATTATATTGTGCTCAAACCGCACTCTTGACAAGCAGCTATCGCTTCGGCTATCGCTCTACTGCCTATGTACAACATCAGTTGGCACTACTGCGCATACAAAGCAGACGCTACTCTTAAGAGACAAGTAACATCTACATAAACTTACGTAGCTACTGCTAGGGTCTACCGCAATCACTACCAAACGGCAACAAGCTCTTGTCTCCTGTCCTGACTGAGTTTGGTAGGCTCTACTGAACTTTTTTCTCAGTGTAAGAAACGCATTACCTTAAACGCAAGAAAACCAAAATTTTCTTTAAGAAAATTATTTTCAATTGACAGTTTCCAAAAAATATATACCAGAGATTCCACGTCAACCGGGCCACCTAAATGACCAAAAATCATCGAGATCTAGAAAATTATTTTTGGGCTTAAATTTTTAGTCTATTTATACGATTCAAAAATTGACCTGGCATTTTGAAAAATTCAAAATAACGGATCCAATATGGCCGCAAACTTTTCAAAAAAAAAATACTACGATATTTTGCGTAAAATTCTAAGTCAGAAATCTATATTACAAATTTTTAATAAAATTTCCGTTTTGAGAAAAAAATTCATTAATTTTTTAATATTTTCTAGCTTGATGAAATTCTAGATTTTAGTCTCATATAGGAAGAAATTCACAATCGGCATATTAGACAGACTTGTGAAATACACTGGTAAAAGAAGGTCGCTTGTGATGAATCCAGTATCAGATGTCAAGAAATTCAAAATGGCGGATCCAATATAGCGGCCATTTTTTCTAAAATAAACGAAATGAAAATGAAAAAAATACTATGATATTCTGCATAAAATTCTAAGAAAGAAATATCTCTTGTTAATCTTTTTATAAAATTGCCATTTTTGAGAAAAAAATTCATGAATTGTTAAAAATTTTCTTACTTGATGAAATCTTACATGTTGATCTTATATAGAAAGAAATTGACAATCGGCTAACCAGGCAAGTTTGTGAAATACTTAGGTGTTAGAACGTCGCTAGTGACAAATACACTGTCAGATGTAAAAAATTTAAAATGTCGGTTCCAATATGGCGGTCAACTTTTCAAAAAAAAATTTCAAATTTAAAAAAATAACCCAGCATTCAACCTTTTTCATAATGAAGCTTATCTCTTGAATCGCAACGAGACCCTCGTGACTCCATAGCTATAAATCTAATTGAATCCCAATCAACTTCAAGTTCTTTTGGTATTTCAGAAAAAAAAAACTAATATTATGACAGTAATAAGATCAATGATTGAGAATTTACATATCGACTTCAAAGTAAATCGTATTATATGAATGTCATTCCTACGATTCGAAAAAACTAACAAGCTAGATATGAAATATTATAATATCTGTATTTTTTTATTGCAAAAGAATATTATACTAATAATAGTACGCACAAGCTCCTATAAAATAATGTACAATGTTAGCCGAGTAAGACAACAATCAATAATTTTGAGTATTGATTTCCATACTCTTATACTCAATATGTAAACAATATTCGTAGTGACACGTAATGCAAGACATTCATTATATAAAAGGAATAATGTCACTCTATTATTATGTCTTAGTTTGGATTCGTTTTCAGCGACCCTAAAAACGTAGCGTACGAGTGGTCTGGTTTTTGCGTTTTTTTTGTGGTACTGTGTAATTCATGAATTTTTTTCGCGAAAATGGAAATTTTATAAAAAAATTAGCAAGAGATATTTCTTTCTTTGAATTTTATGCAGAATATAATAGTGTTTTTTTTTCATTTTTTATTTCGTTTATTTTAGAAAAAATGGCCACCATATTGGATCCGCCATTTTGAATTTCTTGACATCTGATACTGGACTTATCACAAGCGACCTCCTTTCATCAGAGTATTTTACAGGTCCGTCTAATATGCCAATTGTGAATTTCGTTTTATATCAGACCGAAATCTAGAATTTCATCAAGCTAGAAATTTTTTAAAAATTCATGTATTTTTTTCTCAAAAACGGCAATTTTATTAAAAAATTTGTAGGAAACATTTCTCACATAGAATTTTATGCAGAATATCGTAGCATTTTTTTATTGAAAAATCGTTCATTTTTGAAAAGTTGTCGGCCATATTGGATCCGTCATTTGTAATTTTTCAAAATGCCAGGTCAATTTTTAAAGCGTATCAATAGACCAAAAATTTAAGCCCAAAAATAATTTTCTAGGTCACGATGATTTTTGGTCATTTAGGTGGCCCGGTTGACGTGGAATGTATACATATTAATTAATGACAGTAACCAATTATTTCATTAAAAATCAAAAATTATTATCGGCTTCTTTACAAACTATGTAAAAAATACAATTTTTATGCACGGATGATTCTGAAATTAAATTTATACTGATTTCCTTATGATTATTAAATTAATAGGATGAATGGCTAATATCCAGCATGAATGTGAAATAAATTATGGTATAAAAGGCGTGCAATGCAAGTTATACATCTGAAAATATAATTTTCACTCATCTTGTACGTACAGATTCACTTATTTAAGAAGCTATTTACCCTTCTTTATGTGACGATCAGTGCCGTCTTTAACTATGTTGGGGCCCTAGGCCGAGGCTGCGGGGAGGGGGGGGGGCATATGTATATGTATACTTATGTATATATAATATTTTTCCATTGAGTGTTACTTATTGGTAGTAATATTACCACCAGAGATAAAGGATACTAGCGCTTACGTTTTTTTACGTATATTATAAACATAAATTTTATATTTTAAAATATATAGAGCGAAATTTCTTATCTGATTAGAATTTACTTCGTACAACAAGAAAAAATCACTCTTTTTTTTGAATTCTACCAATTTTTTACAAATTTTTTGTTGCCATAAAAAAATACAGTAAGACTATTAATTTTGGTATAATACAGGGGCGGCGGAGCACTACCTTTATGAGATCGGACCAGTGATCTCATAAGTGATAAAGTTTGAGCTCGCGGAATTTGAATTGGCTGTATGGGCAAAGCCGCAAAAATCCAGTATTCTAAACCCCAAGATTTTACCCAGTAACCCAGGGGACAGCGAGTTAGTAATATTCTAATTAAATAAATAATTATAATAAGAACAAGATAGCCTGAATCCTGAGCTTTTTAACCCAGTAGCGCGCGGGACAAAGATTAAAAATATATTAATTGAATAAAAAATCTAAGGATGCAGGTGACGTTGCTATCTTAAGATTTTGTTCAAGTAAAATACTATCAAATCGCTATCCCTCGGGTTACTGGGTTAAGAAGTTTGGGATTTAGGTTATCTTGTTGATATTTTTTCACCACACTGCGCTAAAAGTAGGAACTTTCTTCTCGTTTCTCAAGAAGAAAATTCCTCATCCCGGCGCGGGATTAGTGAAAAATTGTATTCAACCCACGGAAGTCAAATGCCTGTGTTCTGAGATATTCTTGACTTTTTCTCTCTAGGTGAGTAATATACTATTATGATAATTAATTTAATTAAGATATTATTAACTCGCTGTCCCCCGGGTTACTGTGTTAAAAAGCTTGGGATGTAGGTTATGTTGTTATTAAATCAATAACTTATTTAATAAAATAGTATTAACTTGCTGTCCCCCGGGTTACTTTTGTTTGGCCGATACGGTTTACGCGGGTTTACTGACGTTCACGTTTATTAGATTTATGATCACATCTTCAAACGACTCTAATGGCATTTACTCATCAAATTTTTTTCAACGTACAGCGAAGCCTCCATACGAGATAGAAATCGCTATATTTTTTAAATAGCCTTTATTTCAATAAACATTGAATTTTGATGAATTTATTTCAAATTTATACCAAGTAAATTCGAGTAGTCAAATTAAAATTATTGATGAGACAAAGGAGCTCCCCAGTTTGACTACGGGATTGAGGTGGTTTTTTTCGTCTCATCAATAATTTTAATTTGACTACTCGAATTAACTTGGTATGAATTTGAAAGAAATTCATCAAAATTCGATGTTTATTGAAATAAGGGCTATTTAAAAAATATAACAATTTCCATCACGTATGGAGGCTTCGCGCTGTAC
>JAPYYV010013180.1:0-13527 GCA_030522625.1 Copidosoma aretas
GTGTTGGGGTTTTTTTTTTTTTTGTTCCTTCGCCGGGGAGCCGTTATTTAAAATTATTACCGAAAACGCTGAAATAATTTTTTCATCCGAGGTACATCATTATTATTATTATACACGTGAAAAGCAGGTTTATCACGTTTGTGAGATAAGATTCTGACTTTTGAGCGACTCTGTGCAGGTTTCTTTTCTTATCTTTTTCTTAATATTTTTTTAAACGTCTAGATTGATTATATTGATTAGAGGAAAGAAAAAAAAAGTAATTTCAAAAGATTTATCGCTTAATAAAATATCGAACGTTTGTTGAAAATTACATCAACATTTTACAAAAGCGTACGTGGAGTATAGTTAGTTGTCAACAAAGGTCGAATCGGTATCTATTACGTAATCGTCGGTTGACTTAACATATATTTATCTCTAGAAACCCTTTTTTTTTTTTTTTAATCGTTTTTTACGCGACAAACCAGATAAAAAGCTACAATGAATCGTCCAAAAGTATGTATTCGAGGAATACTGATTTTTTAAATAAGAAAGAAAATATATACTTGAAATTCTTGCTAGCAATTTTAATTCATAAATATTATTTCTATGTATCACAAGGTAGAAAAGCAAAGAGAGTTTTAGAAGGGGATTCATTTGGAATATAGTTAAAAGTCTACAGGAGCAGAGAGGTAAGTATACGAGTGCCTAAACAACTAAGCAAACATGCAACATTTCTTAGTACAGCGGCTCTCCAGCCAAACGAGATGTAGGAACTTTTGAATACTTTTAATATCGATCGATGTTAAATACATCAGCTGAAACAGAATAATATACAAAAAAAATCGTCTTGATTACAAAATATACGCATTAAAATATCGTTTCCTCCATCATCCAAAGTGCAGCGATGACAACGTCCGCGACATTAAATAGCAATGATTCGATTATTTCCAATCATAATGACCGTCGAACGCCTCTATCAATTTTTTTTTTTTTTTTTTTTTATCCATAGAAAAGTATACAATACTTTACAAAAACTCAACTATAAATAAGTATACGGCTCGACGTGGTTGCATTGGCATTGGCGCATTTCGCTTCTTCCTCGCTTCCTCTTCTTTTCTCTTCTCCATTCTCTTAACGTACGGATTCAAAAGGCCTTCCTATAGTTATACTACCAGAGTACATACCCTACAAACCTTTGGTGTAAAATATACATGGGGGGGCTTCTAAGTGATTCCAAGCGCGAAGCCGCGTATTATCCATCACGATGCATCTGCATTTACGTGCAGCACCCGTGAGCCCAGAATTTAAAGCGCACACGCTGCACTTTTGAAAAGGAGGAAGGGAAGGGGGAGGGGGCGAGATCAAATGAACAATGTATATGTATGACGCATGCATTTTGTGTATATATGTTGGATATGGGTTTAAAAGGCCAGCCATAGCATTCATAGCAAGCTTGAAAGCGCATGGAGGAACTTGCGCGCGTCTGTGTATGATGCAGGAGTAACAGGGGCGGGGAAAATGAGCTAATTAAACTGGAAATTGAAAAATTTTGCATAAAAAATTGCGTCATGAACCTTCGGATCATCGAAAACTAGGGCATTTCAAACAAAACACATGTAGCGCTCTTTCCTATAGCAGTCATCGAATAGTCATGTATTATGTTCGTGAAACAGTTTGCACAAAGGAATCTTTTTACATAAGGATTTTATAATAAATTACGTAATTAAAGGCTCCCCTGATTCAGCATGATCATGTGCTCTGACTGCTCTGAGTTACAAAGAAATCGCACCAATTTTTGGAGTCGGTGGCTACAAATAAAACATCATACGTTATATACTTACATACGTGGAGTTACGTGAACGTTATAATATTTACTCTGCACGCGATTGCGAGAACATTTTATATTCAGGAGCAGCACTATTGTATTGTACGTGTGTGTACTTGGCGATTGCTCGAGCATTAAAATGGTGATAAGTGCTTTTTTGGCAAAAAAGTCAACTAAGCTAGCAACATGATCCATACGTTTCAGCGTCAGTTTGATCTTGCTGACCGAAAAATATATTGTTAGTCAAACGTTATTAGTATAAAATACTACAAGTGTAGTGTGTGTATATTATATGGATTGAACTTTTTTTTATCGAAGATGAGCGACGAACGACGAACTCAACAAGTGAAGTGCGAATTTTTGCAAATACATGTTCCCGAATGTCCATGATATTATGCTTTCTCTTGACGCATAATTAGTTGTTATTATTTAAAGTGATATTTTAGGAACAAACGCGTACGTTTGAGATACAATGAAAAAATAAAATAAAAATGACTCACCCACATGCCGCACAATGCATTATTGCGCTCGCCCTCTTTACCGCGATAAGTATGAGTATTCGCTATAATTGCAGTAATGCAGTGATAATGCACGGTGCTCTCGAGACGGCCTCGAGTCTCTCCCTCTGCAACGAGCCTCGATTCAGTTCCATCACCAACTTTTTGATTCCAATGATCCTCGGCATTTTAATGCACCAATCACTATTGTTACTTAAACTCACGCACTTGCAAACATTTGTCACTCGATTAACTAATTGTAACAATAATGAGCAAACGGAACGGCGGGGGAGTACGACTAAACAAACTCTATACATGTGTATGATTCAAAAGAGAGGGAGAGGGACAGACACGCGCGCGGCGCAACGATGCCAACTCTCTCGTTCCGTTTCGTGATTCCCCACGAAACGTCGCGGACTCGCGGCGCGGCAGTCGCTTGTGGGGAGCCGACGCGAGCGTGTCGAGTGCACCAACTCGGCTTTACGTATACGAAAGTCGAAAGGCCATTGCCTTATTCGTTCCTCTCGACGCTCGCTTTTTATTTATATAAGTTACACATTTGAGCAAATAAGTACACAAGTCGCCCGTGCAATGTTGAACAGTATTGTCAACAAATAGCACACCCGAACGTGTGCGATTAAAGTCTCTCTGTACTCTCTTCCGATAATTGAATAGATATACACGAGGTATATACCCTACATATACACGCCTACATAGTCATCCATTAGTTGTTGTTGTTGTTGTTGTTGTTGTTGTTGTTAGTTGGTTGTTTATTCGACGGATGATAAAAGAGCGCAAGGAGGCGAGAGGACGCAAGTACGCCGTAGGGGGCCCCCTATAGTGGAAAACAAAAGTCTCGCAAGTGCTAATACACCTAGTGCGCGTGTGGCCTATATGTGTGCACCTAATGATTTGCAACGATAAAATTATTGTGTCGTGAGTGCATTCATATTTGCTATAATGTGCACGTCGCAGTGAATGGCGTCGAAAAGAAGACTGAGGACGTCGACGACAATATGCCTGCACCAAGATAACCAGCAGCAGCAGCAGCAGCAGCAGTGTACCCAGACGACGGTGCTTCCTAGTGGTATCTAACCACACGGCGTCGAGATCGTAGCGCTAAATCATGCCTCGTGTGAAAGAGGGTGAGTACTTATACTTGATGAGCACGTTCTGGTTCAGCACCTCTGACGCCATGTATTGTTGTCCTGAGCCTGGGGTTCAATTGTTTATAATACACATTGTAGGTAATAGGAGATATCAAGGCCCACACACATACGTACTTATTGGCTAAATCGCGCGCGAGAGTAAGCTCTCCTCCAGATACTATCGCGCACGGCCTCTCCTTTTTTTTTTTTTTTTTTTTTTTTTTTTTTTTTTTTTTTTTTTTTTTTTTTTTTTTTTTTTTTTTTTTTTTTTTTTTTTTTTTTGGTTTTTTTTTTTAGTGGTGGAGAGAGCATGACCTTTCTTTCTCTCATTACTTATATACATTACTATCGCGGTGTATGTACTACTACAGTGTACACTGCTTTTATATAGTATATACATATATATATATAGGTATACACGCCCATGACATGTTCGCTCGGCCGTGTCGCCGCTGCCGTGGTTTGGTGTAAACTTTGCTCGCTCTGCTTTCCTTCCCATCATATTACACTCGCTTACTTACTTACGCTTACTATTATCATGATCGTCGTCGTAGCCGTCGTCGCATCGTCCTGTTTTGTTGTTGATGGTTTCATTTTATTATCGTCGTGGTTGGGCTGGTTTTCTCTCTCTATCGATCGTTCGCGGATGCGGGCTGTAAGGTTAGGTAATCTGCTGTAGCCACTTTATTCTTATCTGGTTTTGCGTGATTGTAATTTGCAGGGTTCTGAATTTTTTTTTTTTTTTCTTTCAACCAGAGAATGCGGTTTTATTTTGGGATCGACGCTTTCGGAGTTTCTTGCTGAGTCGAGTAGGGATAAAGTACTTATTTGGAGGAGGGTTCGATGCTTGCTAGAATATGTTGTAAATCGATTTAACGCAAAAAAGGGAAAAACAAATGCGTGCGTGCGTGCGGTGTGTGGATTGAAGATGGGGGAGGAGTCGCCATAGGCCATAGCAGGGTCGAATCGTATTTTTATTTTTTATGTCTCCTGAATTTTTCCCGAAGAAATCGAATGCTCGGCGGACGGCGATGCTCCGTTGTTTGGTTTTATATGAAGAATAGTTCATGTTCATGCAATGTCATACACCAAACGCGATTGGTGGTTCATGTTTTTCAGGTTTACTTCGCCTTCTTTCATTTGCTGTGATGTTTGCTCGTTTTCTTATCATGAAAAAAAAATTTAATATCATATTCCAAACATGTATGAAACGAGATTTATCTCATACAGCGAGTTAACATTGAACATGTGACTCCTCTGTATTTTTAACCCACTTGGATTATTGAAAGTTAATGGATCGATCTGTATTTTTAAAGACTACTAAATTCATAGCTCCATTTACTTTACAATTCGTTAACATTCAAAATCAGTGATTTGTACATAAATAATAGGACCAATTTCTCGGGAAATGTAATTGTTATAAACGTATTTATCATTAGCTTGATTAAAATTTTATGTAAAACAACTGACCATATGTTATACAGGCTATCACAAGGAGTGCAATATTTTTATTTCAGCATTTGTGGAGTAAAAATTTCTTAGTAGTCTTCATTATAAATCAGCATATAAAGGACAACAAGCCAAAGTAAATTAGTAACCATGGACGTCGATCAATGTGATGAAAAGAAGATGCGTCAACAACCAAAAACAAAGCCACACACTCCAACGGAAAGCACCAGTTGCAGCCCATCGCTGCCTACACCTATATTTTATTCTCCCACAAAGATATCAAACAGCAGCAGTTTCGACCGCTTCATACCAACGCGGTTGAATAACAACTGGCAAACTGCATTCTCTATGATTTCGGAGAATAACAGAAGTAGTTCTGTCACTAAAAAGATCAGAGAAAATAATGGAGAAGGAAGTCGAGACGGGATCGCATACTCTTGTCTATTGAAAAACGAACTTCTAGGTAAATAATATCTATTGTCAAATGATAACCGAATTTTTCGAAAATTTGTTGCTAACATCTTTTGAATTCGATCAGGTGCCAGTATCGAGGACGTAAAAGGCCAATGCGAAGAGCGCCGGATATTGTCTCCTCTGGCAGGCAAAAATCTTTTCAAGTACACAACCCCAACAAAAGACCGATCGTTGCTGGACCAGAGTTCGCCGTACTCGTTATCTCCTCTGAGCGCTAAGAGCCAAAAACTACTACGTTCCCCACGCAAAGCCACTCGAAAGATCTCACGCATACCGTTTAAGGTGCTTGACGCACCAGAACTTCAAGACGATTTTTACCTCAATCTTGTTGACTGGTCATCTCAAAACGTTCTGAGTGTCGGCCTTGGTAGCAGTGTGTATCTCTGGTCAGCTTGCACAAGTCAGGTGACTCGACTTTGCGATCTTTCGGGTGATAACAACAGTGTCACTTCAGTAGCGTGGAACGAACGTGGCAATCTTGTGGCCGTCGGTACACATTCTGGTTACATACAGATCTGGGATGTGGCTATGAATAAGCAGGTATGTAAATGTGCAAATTCTACTTTTTTATGTGTAATAATGGGCTCCTCTCCATTTACTTATTGCTCAAGTGAAAAGTATACCTTTAATCTAATTTTGAAGATTTACCGTTCATATCTCACTGAGAAAAATGTTTTCATGCATATTCTAATTCAAACGAGTTTTACAAACATTTTACATCATACAAAACTTACTAATTTATTTCCAATAATTACTTAACTTCTTTCTTTTGAACTAGTAATATTAGTTTGTTATTCGAAGACTAAAGTCGAAAGCAAAGCCACATTGCAATGTCTTTATCACCCAAACAGTAATCATTCTTAGGTCTTATTCAAAAGTTTCAAATTTTTATCAATTTTACGTACCTTTTTTTTATCAAAAATGTTCAGTGTTAATTAACGGTTTGATTGAACATTAAAATATGCATAAATTTTTGTTCTTATCAACCAGATAAAAGTTATTCAAAAGGAATTTTTGGTGAAGTTTCATTACCTTGAAGTTTTCATTTCGAAATACTTAATGACACAATGATCGTTGGGTACGCTTCAAAAAATAAGGCGGCTTAAAGCTCTTTCTCCGCCAAAAGACAGGGGCCTCTCACTCAATCCCCTCTCCTGATTTTACAGGTGAACAAACTGCAAGGCCACAACGCACGGGTGGGTGCGCTCGCCTGGAATGGAGAGATTTTATCGTCAGGCTCGCGAGACCGGCTGATTCTCCAGCGAGACGTGCGCACCCCAAGTCTTGTCGGCGAGCGCAAACTCGGTGCCCATCGCCAGGAGGTTTGTGGTCTCAAATGGTCACCCGATAAACAGTATCTGGCCAGTGGTGGTAACGACAATCGCCTCTACGTCTGGAACTTGCACTCGCTTTCACCCATTCAGACCTACACAGAGCATCTCGCAGCTGTTAAAGCCATCGCTTGGTCGCCCCATCATCATGGCTTGCTTGCATCAGGAGGTGGAACTGCCGACAGATGCATCAGGTTCTGGAACACGCTCACCGGACAGCCGATGCAATGCGTCGACACGGGCTCACAGGTATTGTAGTAGACCTGAAAAGGTGTATATTTTATATAAATCTATTGAATAGTGTAATTTGCTTTGAATTTTTCATTAAATTGATACTTATCACGACAACATTACTAGAATTATTTTAAATTATTTTCAAATCATGTGATAGTTCTGGAAATAAGTGACGTGTTGTTGGAGCGAGATGCTAATCTTGATTTTTACCTTGCAGGTATGTAATCTGGCGTGGAGTAAGCACAGCTCTGAGTTAGTGAGTACGCACGGTTACTCGCAAAACCAGATTCTTGTGTGGAAATATCCCAGCCTGACGCAAGTGGCTAAGTTGACTGGTCACTCTTATCGTGTCCTGTACTTGGCAATGTCACCAGACGGCGAGGCGATTGTCACCGGTGCTGGCGACGAGACGCTGCGTTTTTGGAATGTATTTAGTAAGGCACGTAGTCAGAAGGAAAACAAGTCCGTGCTAAATCTTTTCACCAGCATACGATAAGTCAAAGACAGTTATTGTAAATCTAGTATTTTTTTTGTTCCAATGCTCCATGGGAGTGAAATGTACATATACGATTCACAGACAAAATTGTAAGTCAGACGTACGTGGAAGCGTTTCGTTTTCAGCTTTAATCTGACCACCGGCTGATTTGGGAAACTAGTTATCCGATTTATCGATCAATTTCTGAAGCTGTATGTTGCAAAGCAAGCTTTATTTTTTATTAACTTTTTTTTATTGCACTCTTATACATGATTTTTATAATCGTATTTTTTTATATGCGGTGAATTGGAAGAAATTTACTACAATTATATTTTTGATGTGTAAATTATTTTCTTATAATTAAAAACCAAAGAGAAAAACGTAAGTAGATTCTAAGGAAATTATCGCAGAACGAATTTTTCTTTTCTCCTTTAGTGTAGTAAATTTGCCTTCTAAGCCTTTATACATGCTAAATTGTTTTATAGAGCAATTTAATTTTCTAAAAACTTTATTTACAGTATTTTGATCGTCCGCTTTTTTTTATAAATTTATTTTTAGAGGTGATACCTCAAACAGCTTCGAATAACTAGTTTCCCATATTTTGACCAGATTGAATCTGAAATATTTTGAGATATATAAGTTTATATAAATCATAGAACAATATATTTAAATAAATATATTAAAAATGAGTGACTACTAATTAATAGAAATATTAGCGACAAAATAATTTTTTGCAAGGTACCCTATAAGCACGGCCTGCGGCAAACCGAGTCATCTGTGCAATATTTTTTTTTTTTTTTTATTGCTTAAATTTTATCTTCTCGACTTGAAGATAATAATCACTTGATGCGCGTATTCCTGTTTACACAGCATATGTGTTACTGTATGCATCTAGTAAGTCAATTGTAACTATTATTAGTTGAATTATTATTTTGGCGCGAAATTTGTCGATATTAGCAAATAAAATCTTTCTCAAGAAGTGAATATTTCAATTTTATGTAACAATATAAATTTTCAAGCCTTTATTACAATTTCTCAATCAAGTATTATGAGTATTTGTAAATAATATGATAGGTAACTAATCGTTAGTAAAATAAAAAAATTCATGCTGTAATAAAAAGCTTACCACATGTATTTTTAATTTCTTGAAACTAATCAAAATGCTTGACAGTTGAATAATTAGAGGATTAATTTTTCAGCTATCATGCTTCCAAAACAATTGTTATGTAAAATTTAAAGTAAAATTTCTTTTGATGTTGTTTCACATTTTGTTTTTGAAATACAATATCTGAAAAAATTGAATGCTGAAATAAAGTGATGTACAAAAATAGAATGTTTCTTTTCAAGTTCACGAAAAATTGCATCAATGTGCTGTGCTGATCTGACTTGTTAAATGAGACTACACTACATTTTGCAGATAAGCAAGCACTATTTATTAATAATTAAAATTATTCGTTGATCTAACGAAAAAAGTCATTGTACAAAGTTTAGTTAACAAATTTTCTAATAAAATTTACTAATTTATACGTAAATTGAAGTGGAAGAAAAAAATAATATATTTTAATTGTAGTAAGAGAGATTAAATCCTTCTGTAAAAAAACTATATGTAAAAAAAATTTTTAAATAAAGACATATTTAGAAGTTATACGATGTCGTTTTTATGTAGGTAGCAAATAATAGGTGCTCTTAAAGATTTATGGTAGAAAGTCTATTAAAATAAAAAAATTGTAAAGTTATAACAAATTTACTTATAATATAAAATATATATTCGAGAAAATCAAATTTAACATCTGCTTGAACCAGAGTTAATTCTGTACATTACATAATTATTTTAAATCACGCAAAGACAAGTATCCATTTACTGCGCTATAATATATGTGTTAATTGTACAATTAATAGTAGCCTAACTAAGCATAGTTTACTTTGTTGGCGTAAGGAAAGTTTAATCCTCTTTGTTCTTTTTTTTCTTCTTTTTCTTCTGGCTTTCCTCTATCGAAGGCTCGCCTTGCGCCTCTGCAGTCTCTTGTGCCTCTCCCTGCTCTTTTTTAGCCTTCTTTTTCTTCTTTTTTAGAGATACTTCTACCTTCTCTGTCTCCTGCTTAACCTCCACAGGCTCTTCAATCGGTTCTCCGCCCTTATTTTTCTTTTTCTTCTTTTTCTTATGTGTCGTGTCCTCAGCAGCATCAGCCTCTGCTGGCAATGTCTGCTGCTGCTGCTGCTGCTCTTCAACTTCTTCTACAGCAGCACTCTTCTTTTTCTTCTTTTTCTGTGGTTTCTCTGAACTCTCTTCAATCTCTTCGATCAGCGGTTTACTTTCATCCAATTCACTGTGTCGTCTCTTAACACCGCGTGAAAGCGTCGAGTCCGCGGCAGCTGGATACTCCAGCACTTCACTCTTTGTGTGGAATTTTTCGAATTTAGCCTTAACTCGTGCAGTACCGCTCAATTTTCTGATGTTACCCTCTTCCATGATTCGAAGCCGGCTTTCAAGTTTTACTTTGTGTTCAGCCCCAAGCTCAAAGCTGCTTTCTTCACCCAGCGCGTCCACCCTTGTACACAACGATGCCTTGGCTGCCAACATTCTCGAGAGCCTGCCCTTGTTACGCGTTGTTGCCTGGAATTAAAATTTATATTTTTAATAGTGAGGATGATAAACTTACTATCACTGTTTAAAACTATTTTCATTTTTCATTGTAATTACCTGGCCAATGAGTTGTGCGTGGTAAATGAGACCGTATTTTGGCGTGTCTTTCTTGGTTTTGAGGGCACGGAAGAGAGCCTTCTCGGCACCAAGAATTTGTAATGTCGAAGCTGGATGTTTTGCGAGATTAATAAGGGAACCTGCGTGTGAGATGAGACGAGCGCCGACTAATTCGCCGACTAATACCGTAAGATTTGGAGCTACAGCCATCATTCTCGTCCTCAGGTAGTCATATAGCTGTGACCTGTAGGAAGAGATTTCTATCACCTGTAAACAAAAAATCAATTTCTCAGTTCAAATTACTTTTGTTACCCAAGATCTAAACAAAATGAATCAACCCATACCTGATCACACAAATGTTGTATGTTGATTATGTCGTCCTGAGAAATTTCTGTTCCCATGGATATCTCTGCCGCTTCTTTGACTTTTTCTTCAACTTCCTCTGGTAAAATATCTGACAAGTCGGATTTAATCGCATTTTCCCGCGTTCCAATAATGTTTACAGTTTTGACAAACGCAATGTTGTCTGTGACGATTTTTCCCAGTTCAGGGAAGTGCCAACCATACCTACAAATCAAAGGTACAACCGAGATTAATAATTTTACGTAAACTACAATAATTGAAATATAAGAAATAAAAAAAATCACCATTCTCTACATCTCATTACGTAGTTATTAAGTTCCTTGTCCAGATCATCCAAAAGACAAACTGCCTGAATGATCATAGTGTCTATCTTGTCTGGGGAAAATTTCAACTTGTACCTAGAAAGACTGTGGGCCAGTCCGAGCGCCATTGCAGTCATTTCTTTTTTCGGTAAGCCGACCAGCAAGCTATCCAACTGACAACGGATACACCTCATCAGCTCCTGAACAGCTGTGTTGCTGATGCACTGCAGGTTCAATTTGTCCTTGATGGCATTGCCAAGCTTGGCATCTGCGACTGCCAACTGTTCCTGGACCTCTCCACACTGCTTTTTCAGCATCTTCTTTAGAGACTTGCATAACTTACCCTCGACAGCTGCTGTGGTAGCAGCTAGAGCTTCTGTCGTGTCTGCAAACTTCTCAAAGTGTTTGAGCTTTAAACTGAAATTGATAAAACGTAATGGTTTATTGACTGGTAATTCCTTGATCAATGCAGTTGAAGTAATAGATTGATAGTAATGGAAAAAACATCAATATTTGCAACTGTACTTACACTTGACTGGCACCTTCGGGCGTCTCAAAGTCGTGATACAAATTGTCGACTTTTGAGAGTTTGTTTTCGTCCAACAACTAAAACAAACAGTGCAATTAGTTATTAATTCTCGCGTGTACTTACTGCGAACCACAAGAATAAAATCAAAAAATCAGGCTAAACTTGTGTAAATAACATTCAAAGTCTCTCAAGTGCGTGCCATGACGACCACGAGCACGTGGACGAGGTAGAGGTTAAAAATAACAATAGGCCGAGAACAAATTGACGAGCGACTCACTTTGAATACAGCGTATCCCGCCGGGGTTTCAAAGAGGACCAGCATCTTGCAGCCTTTGGATTGAAAAATTGAATCAAATATCAATTAATAACAATGAAATGAAAACACTAGCATATTTTTAAGCACTCGGAAAAAAAAATCCGGCACGCCGCCGACTCTTTCCAACTTCGTTGCTCATCAAAAGCAGTCAAAAGTGACGACTGCTATATTTGCGAGTGCTACCAACCGCGTGTATATTTTCTCTTGTTCGTCTCCCATGAGTTGGTAGCGCTGATCGTTTGAGCACGTTTTTTTAAAATGTTAATTCAAGTATTATTTATCGGTATCGGTTTTGTGTAAGCATATGAATAGTTTCACAGCCCCAGGCCAAGCTGTTTTAAACGCCGCATTGAGTTATTTGATATTATAGTTTTTTATTTTATTTTTTTTATTTTTTTTTTTAATTCTGCTTGCAGCCAAATACGATTGATGAAACTTTATTACATTTTCGTAGGACTCGTAGGATAGGAAACAAACCCAGACCTACAATTTCATCAACGTAGATACGAACTAGCGTGTCGCATTCTTAACATTCCACTTTTAGCGTCGTACGGAGTCGATCCATTGATTTTCGAATTTTGTTACTCCCCATTATTTACAAATTATCAAAGTGCCGCTTTTGTTCTTGAAAACAATATTTTAAATCAGTTTGCTACTTGTTTTTTAAACTATATGTGCACAACAAACGCTCTTGTGAGATATATGATGTATATTATAGATCAGAGTTCATTTATAGATGTTTTTTCTTATTTCAAATCGATACTAACTTTTTCCATACTATTTTTTTCGTGATCGATATAATGTTCGATTCGTATAAGGTAAGTACATAAAATAACATACGTATGACGAGTAATAATATATGACAATCATCAACCATATTTAATCTGATTGGAATCTTAAACGACCCTACTCGCTAAAACATTACAAATTAATGTGATAAGTGATGAGAGGTCATAATGAGTTATAAACGCACGCTAAATGCTTTATTATTATTACCATGATTAATGTTTGGATTCTCATTAGCATCGAGTTTGATGATTCATCCATCGATTATCTCGGATCTCAAAATCAAAGTCATGAAGCATGTAACCACCCCACTCCCACCCCCTCATCAGCACAATTATCAATCATTCGTGACGCATCCATTACGGTTTTTCGATCGCGTCCCGCATAAAACTGTCCGTTGCGGTGCATATACACAAGGTATACACTTATTCAGAAGCAACGGCACTCGACAGGGAGGAGCAGCAACAAGATTCGGCGTTGGATCTGATCAACGAAGCGATGGAGATTATCCAGCACGAAGACGATCCCCACCTTACGGAAGAGTTTGCGAACAAGGTGAGCGCTCGGACGCTTCAGTCTCGTTTTTTTTCCTCGACAAGTCGGCGACGAATCAACACCTTTTTCGATCCCCCCCCCCCCGCAGTGGACAGCGCGGCTCAGGCGCGCGATAATCTCCCGCAAGCCGGCCGAGGAGATCTCGGGGCTGCTGGCCGCGGTGGCCGGGGGCGCGGCCTGCGTGCTCCACCGCCTCCTGCGCGCGGACCGGGACCGGCCGATGGTCGCGCTCCTGCTGGCGACCGGGGCCTGGCGGCTCGACCGGGACGACGGCTCCGGCGATCCGCCCCTGATCACCGCGATTCGCCACGGGCGCCGCGCAACGGCGAGACTGCTGATCGCCGCGGGCGCGAGTCCGGACAGCCGGGGCTGCCGGAACGCGTACGGGCCGCTGCACCTGGCCGCGGAGACGTCGAGCGCGATGGTGGGGGCGCTGCTCGGGGCGGGCTGCGCCGTCGACGCCCCGGACGGGCTGCGGAGGTTCGCGCCCCTGCACTACGCGGCGCTGTCGGCGCGCGTCGTGCGTACGTTTTTTTTTTTTTTTTTTTTTTTCGCTTTTCCTT
>JAPYYV010013182.1:0-11931 GCA_030522625.1 Copidosoma aretas
GTGACTCTCGAAGACCACGAAAAGATCTTCAAACAAATAATGGAAAGACTTAAAAGTGCCAATTGGAAACTCGAACCCAATAAATGCAAACTGATGTAGAGGGAAGTCACCTACTTAGGACATATCATAAATGAAAAGGGACTGAACCCAGATCCCAAAAATATCGAAGCAGTCAAATTATACCATACGCCCAAAAATATAAAAATGTACGGCAATTTTTATGTTTTGCCGAATATTACCGTCGCTTTATTAAGAACTTCGCAAGAAAAGTCAAGTCGCTGAGCAAACTTTTACAAGGCAGCGAAAGTTTCCACTGAAATGAAGACGAAGAAAAGGCATTTCAAGAATTAAAGGAAGCCTTATGTACGGCACCACTCTTACAGATTCCGGACATGAACCTACCATTCATAATCGCAACGGATGCTTGAGGATACGGTATAGGTAGAATCCTATCCCAAGTAAAAATCGGTGACGACCTACCGCACGAGTACTTAAAGGGCCAGAATTAAAATATGATGCATAGGAAAAGAAAGCACTGGCTGTTCTGCATGCAGTTCGAACCTTTCGACCAAGCGACTATTGCTAAAAATTTACGATAGTGACAGACCACCAACCGCTAGTCTGGCTCCAAACAGCAGACCTCAACACTAGAGCGCAAAAATGGCGCTTCAAACTATCAGAGTACGATTACGAAGTCATCTATCGACCCGGTCGCTTCAATTTACCGACCGACGCTCTAACAAGAAACCCAGTGACGTCAGAACAAGTAAACGTTCTAACAAGGCTTAAGAAGGCTCAAGAAACCAAACAGAAGGATGATAGCCGGAAGACCGAAGAGACAAACGATCCAACAACCTAAAAATTCAGCATGGTCCAAGAGCAACCGCCTAAAAAACGTAGACGTCCAAAGAAATGCTCACCTAAAGAAACCACGATACAAGCCCACGAAGATGCAGGCCAAGAAGACTTAGAAAAATGCAGGGTCAAAAAGAAACGTGGCCGCCCCAAAAAAAAATTAAACCCTAGCAAGCAAATACCCGAGGACCAAGGACTCAAACGCGACACCCACAGTGATGACGAAGAAAGTGTACTGGCACCTAACTATAGTATTGCAGAAACCAAGTAGCTGATAGAATATAGATTAGCCAATATAGCGTATTTTATAGGTACTGCAGGGAATCCATGTGATGAAGGAGCAAAAAGACTCATCCAAGCCAAAAAAATAGCCACCCGTCAGGAAACCGAAATTGCAGACGTTATCGTAAAAGGATTACCAAACAAAAAATTTCAGTTGGCCCTTTGTATAGCAAACGACGAAGGCATATCGCAGTTAAAAATCAAGAAGAGGCTACAGACTCTTTTAACAACTTTAAAAAATATACTGGAGAACAAAAAAATCACAACCATTAGCATAGCCAAAAGTAAAAACATATATAATTTAGGTTGGACAGAAGTCCTTAATGTACTAAAAACCACCCTTGCCAATGACAGCATTAAGATAACTGTATGCAAAAACATCCTAGAATATGCAGATGAGGAACGCAGGGATATAATATTTTACGAAGCCCACACTTCGCTCGTAGGAGGCCACCGAGGTGTATCTACAACCTCCGGCCGCATTCGCCAGGAATTCTATTAGGAAGGGCTTAAGGATGACATACAGAGACACATCTGGCAGTGTTTAGAGAGTGAATTAAAAAAATTGGTGACGCTTAAAACCAGACAACCGATGCTAATAACGGATACGCCAGGAATCGTATTTGACAAGGTAGCTTTAGACATAGTTGGTCGGTTACCCAGAACAAAAGACAGCAACGAGTATATTCTTACGATTCAGGACCAACTCTCAAAGTTCTGCATGGCAGTACCTCTGGAAGACGCAACATCAGCAACGATCGCTGACGCTGTAATAAAGCGTTTTATCAGTGTCTTTGGAGCACCCCAGCTTATTTTGACAGACCAAGAAAGGAATTTCTTGAGTAACCTAATAAGAGACGTCACAAGACGCTTTAAAATTAAAAGTATTAAGACCACATTCCCCCCCCCCCCCCCCCAACGAATGTGCAAATACCTCAAACAATATGCCGACAGTGACGCCGAATGGGACCAATAGGTAGAGTTAGCTACCTTAAATTACAACGCTTGTATACAAGAAAGCATTAACCACACCCCCTACGAAGAAGTATTTGGGAAACGAGCAAGATTGCCATCCTCCACCCCATTGAGAGAAGAGGATAGACTTCCAACGTACCTAGACTATATTATAAATTTAGTTACTAAGTTAAATAACATAAGGAAATGAGCGTATAAAAATTTAGTAAATTCAAAGAATGAATCTAAGAAGCATCATGATAAAATATTAAATGAAAAAACATTTAAAAATGGCGAATTTTCATTCCTCTTTAAGGGGGCCAAAAAAGGCAAATTTGGTAATTATTTTTCAGGTCTCCACAAAATTCTCGAGGTACTGAGTAACAAAACAAAAGGGGCTCAGCCGAGGAGGATTTAGATGACTAAAGCGAAGAGTCAGGGAGCGAATAGAACCGACTGTGTGCGCGCACATGCTTACATACATACCTACCCTCAACCAGCGACACTGTCCCGTTTCTATTCCAGTTACCTTTTTTTGACATCCCAAATTTGTCCTTACTACAATCAATTTAAGTCACGACATCAGACTGCAGCGCTGCAAGGTCGTACGATTGGCCCTAAGAAATGCTCTAGCGATAGTGGACAAGTCACCGGACCAATTCGCCTATATGGTTATGAAAGACCCGGGATACATGGCAACCACGACTTAAGAAGCCAACCGTATCATCGAATGTATCCCGCTGGAGGTAACTTTAGCAAAGGAGGAAAATTTCTGTACGGAACTTTCGGTAAGGCATAACGGAACGACAATGTTTCTCACGCCTAAAACTAGAATCTTGAAAAAATATGGGACTTGAATCGCGTGTGATCCAATTTTCCCACAACTATATAAACTAGATAATAGAATGACCTAGAAAGGCTGAGAGGTCGTATCATGTTCCCCGTAGAGCAGCCGTCACTACTCAACGATATAGCACGGGACATAAACGGCCAACCAGCCCTTGGCAGGAAAAGTTCAATACTCAGACTTTTTAATGATAAATCAATCGAGAAATTGGCAAGCACAACCTGGAATCACATATGGGACAAACTCACATTATTTGAAACAGCCAGTGCAGGCTTCGTAGCTATTTATATAATAATTAGCACCATGAAAGCGCTCATCAAAGCCCTGAACAGCTACTTACATCACCAAACTAACGGTTGGTTAATACGAATGCTAGGAGCAGTTTGGAACGCTCTAAAAAAATTACTCCTATTCGTCGGAGATGGGCATCCTAGTTGTTAGTCACGGTTGCGTCACCTTAGAGAAAGAAATCCTGCACAACCAAATGATGTCGAAATGCAACCACTACAGAACGAGGAAATACAACCATCTGCACCAGCACTCAGGATACCAGGATACATGCGCGACCAGAATGACCCCGTCAATGGAAAAGAAAACAGCCCATCCTACGCCATCTTCTAAACCACGCAACGCATGTGTGATCACATAGTCGGAAATACTAACCAATTAAATATATACTTTTTTTTTTCCCTCTCCTTACATAATAGGCCACCACCTTTTTCCTCAGACGCGTACTCAGCGGACTCTTCCCAGGTCATCACTTCGAAGTCCTAGTACGAGTCTTAGGAGGGGGGTGAGAGAGTGAGAAATCCGACTAAAAGCAAAAAATAAAATTTTTTTTACAATATTATCCCACTAAAAGTAAGGAGTACGAATTAGCAATTAATATTGAAGTTATGAACCTCAAAAAAAAAATGTAACATCTCTTTCCTCAGTAAATACTCAGCGGACTCTCCCCAGGTATTAACTTCGAAGTCCTAGTTCAAGTTTTAGGAGGGGGGTGAGATACTGAGACGCGACTCAACATGTATACTAAATAAGAAATGGATTTTTTTTTTTTTGATAGTAGTAAGACTAACACTAATTGATACATAGCTATAAACGCCCAATTTTTATTCAAAATTTTTTTTTAAATATATATAATAAGCTGTATAATCGTACGTGCAAGAAAAATATTGTAACCCTTATTAAAAATACTTATAAGCATACAAAATAAGCAATATTTAGTATGTAATCAGTACTAATAGTAACTTTAAAGAAGTTAGGTACATGAATTTACTAACACCAACACAATATATGTAAATCGATAGAATAAGTATACGATACATTATAATTCTGACTAACACTAATTGTAAGACTGCCTCGACGATAGTTTTTGGAAGTAGTTTCCACCGCCACAGGGCGCCTCGGAAGTTGAAGTATACTTTGAGTCACCCTGGGCAAATGCAGGCCAGAAAAACTAACCCTTAGTTGTAAATAAACTAATTCAGTATGGTGATGAACAAAATAACAATAGACTTTAAGTTTTTACGCAGCGTTATTGTTCTTAGGTATTCAAAAAGAACCCCTAGTACCAATTTTAGGAGGGGGGTGTAACGTCGGGAAACTCACAACGATCCTTTTAAAGCTTTTCCTCGTTCAAATCCCGAGCAACGTACAGATAATACAGCATATGCTCCCAATAATTGATCTCATATGAAAAATAATAATTTAGCACCCGCAGCAATGCTAAGCGCTAAATAATTAATTAACCATGAGTAAACCGAAAGAACGAAATCCGTTGACTTTCCGGTAAGTCATGCGCCTCGGGCGATATCAAGGTTCAATGCGACCAACAAGCTTATGTAAAAATATTATATGCAAGTTGTATCTGTTGTACTTACACACAGATGCATACCAATGCAACTTCCGTATAAACTAGGATCAATAACAAAAGCGTTTAGCCAATATGGGAATTCGACTTATCTAATAATAAAGACATTTAAGCTGATCTACAACCATAAAGGCAATCCGTCTTGTAAATTATAATAATTTTTATAACTATGGCCAGCAAATTATGGCTTGCCCTCCATATGCATTAACCCTTACAAATGTATTCCGTGCAAATCATCATGTAATTGCGAGAAATGCGCACCACAACGCATACACAGCCCGCGGCGACTCTCTGTAGGGTTAACCGATTTTCACCATTCATTTTTGTAGCCAATTTATTCCATTATTAAATTGCATAACCTATACAGCGAAGTAATGCAAACTGTTCGATCATGCCAATTTAGTTATAAGACAAATATTGCATAATTTAAACTTGTGTACGGAAAGACGGAAGGTGATAAGAATGACTCGGAAATCCTCTTTCTCTTTCTACAGCAAGAGAGCCGGACACCAAATAATGAGCATACGTGCAGCCACTGTGAGTGGCAAAGATAAGAATAGAAGACAATAGTAGGTTTCCAATTTGACCTAAAGTCGTTGGAACCATCTAGAATCTTTCCCGCCCAGCTTTCTTGCATATTCGTCAGCAAGCAATTAGCCCAGCTTGTATATAAGCAAGCCGTCTGCCCAAGCTCGAGCAGACTTGCCGCACAGTTTGGTTTAAGGTCCAGACTCTGCTGGGACGACCCCGATCCTTTCGTGAATCCAGACTCTGCCGGAACCGACTCCGATCTAGAGCCTCGCGTCCCTCTTGCTGACGAATTGTATCCGTAATACAGAATAAAAAGTGAGTTTTAAAATTGTATATTTTGATTCTTGATAAGCTTGCCTACCTTAACCACTACCAAAAATTAGGCACCTTAAATATTCAAGCGGGACAATACTCTCGGGGATGGATCCCTAATCAGTATTACGCCGCATTCTCGCACTACAGACTAACGACTCGTGTACGGACACACAACGTCGTTAGTCCTTCATATATGTACACATACTGCGATAATTACGGCCCTATACGGAGCGGACTTCCATATAGAAAGTGGTGATTTGGTCGTGCATATATGACAGGCGCCGTGTTAATGAGATTGCATATGCTACATAAATTGATGGTATTGATACAATTTATACAGAAAAAAATCGTTTCTTTTTATTTTTGTGTTAGTCATAATTAAATATTTTTAACTGGACTATATTTTCTATGTTATAATCATTATCATAATTAATTGGGATAAAAATGACATCTATAAGGTTGCATCTTCATAAGAAAATATACAGTTAGCCATTAGAGAAGAAATATATCAACATGTATAAAATATGGCCGGCAATACTTTGACGTTGAATTTTTTTTGTAAAACACTCCAGAAGTATAGGCAATTGATTTATGCACATAATATAGGGTAATAGAATAAGTTTTGAATTTTTTGTTTAGGTACAGCTTACGATCCAATTTTATACTTTGGTTTTTCAAAATTTTTCAGTTATTAAATTCTCACTTTTAAAATCATGTAAGAATTCTATGATTCAATAAAAAATATCAAATTTAAAATATTGCCAAACAAAAATAATGCAATGAATAATTAAAATGATAGATATTTATAATAGTACTGAATTATTCAAAAAAAAAGTGTGTGGTCATCGGACCCCCGAAAGAAGCGAAGCTTAAATCTCGGTTCATTAAAAGTCGGACTGTTTGTCGTAATTTATATTAAGAATAAACATTCAAAAGTAGATAAAAATTCAGTATATCTTATGATGAGTTACAAAAATTAAAAATCCTTTGTCATCTGTCTTTAAACACGTAAGTTAAATTGTGGTGAGTATTGGAATAATTTATTGTATAAAAGCAAATAAAAATTTAAAATCTAGTACAAAAATATTTATTGCGAATTAATATTCATTATCAAAGTAATATTTAGTAACTTCCATTAGCACTTATCGTATTTGCGAATGTTTTTTGCAGCATATTAATCATACGAATTATACGAAAAAAAAGAGCAGTATACAGCAGCAAATATTTAATAATACTATAAAGACTGACGTAAAGAACGAACTGCTTGAGTTGAGAGAGAAAGCGTAATCGGCAGCACGGAATCAGGAGTAGCACTGTGGTATATACGACGAACCAATACAGAATGAGGGAGAGAGAAGAAAGGTCGGTTATAGTCCAGCGGTATGTATATAAGGTAATTTTAAGCGTGGAGTACAGGAGAGAGAGAAATTGTATTACCTATAGCCGACCGAGCCACCGCGCGCTTTACATATATAGTTGTAAGAACTGGCCGTTTGATCAGGCCCGCGCGGGAAGCAGGGGGAGAGGGGAGCGGTAGATATATATATAAGCAGTCTGTGGTTGGTGGAGCGTGGAGCGGAGAGAGAGGGGACCAGTAGCTATAGCAGCAGTAGTAGAAGCCACTTGGGTGAGGGGAGAGACCATGTCGCTGAGAATGTGTTGTTTTGTAAAGTTTCATTGTCCACCCGTACGTCCCTATAAAAGCTTCGCTTTAATATACATTTAAAATCATTGTTTTAGTAAGCACATATCAATGTAAGTAAGCTTGAAAGTTTAGCATTTTAATTTACAGTATTTTAATACATTATGGATCTGTTGTCTTATGTACACGAGTTTATGCAAAAAACTATCACCATTCAAAAGACATAAAATTTTAATGTATACAATGCGATATATTTTAACGATATTTTTCTCATTCGCTAAATTTTCCCTGTTATTTATAATTTTCGATTTTATGCCCTAAACACCATCTATTTGCAAATATTTGCAATGTAAAATGTTTCTTATACAAACAAGTGCACATAAGTCATTACACGTTTATTATTGTTTATTACTTACTTCGGTGACTCCATCTGATATGATTTAAAGAGTAGAACAACCGTGAAAGACTTTAAATCGAACAAAAAGTCAAGAATACCCGTTTTTAAAAAGTTTTTATTTATTTGAGAATGTGCACACATCCAATGCTACAAAAGTTTATACAATTATTTGTTTCCAACTCAAATATGTACCTGTAGTTTTTATTGAAACACCTTATTAACCTAGCAAACTTGAAAATTTTGATTATTAGGTTGCGCACTTGCAATATCTCTTAACGTTTTACACTATATTGATTTATGTTTCAAGACTTTTGAATTACAGAGATCTATTTTTTTCTCAATCTGTAATGGATTAAGATTAAATAATTGATTATTTTCAGAAAACTTTTCTCAATAATCAAGTGCTTTACTAGAAGTCATCATCATAACGTGGGGGTTGGCGTTTAGAGCACGCGAGGAACGAAGCTCAACTAGTATATATAGCTTCCTATATTATAGAGTTAGCTTATGTGAGGCGGAAGTAATGGCCCCCATTGATCCCCCATAGTACCCTTACGCCGCACAGTGGGACTAAACGAGGTGTTTTGTTTCAAAAATAGCTAGAGGTCACAATTTTCAACCAATCGCATTTACTTTTTTTTTTTTTTGGTACTTGGAACAAATTTGCGAAAAGAATGTTGAAACCTTAATTAAAAAAAAATTTCTCTTCTAACATGATCTAAAATAACAAAATCCTCTTATCATAGAATACTGCTCAGATCAAAAGCATGTAAAAAGTGTAAAATAAAATTTTCTGTTTGATAGTCATTTACAACTTGATTTGAGGTTACGTTCATAATTAAAGTGGTTATATAAACAATGCACGGACAACTTAGGGTTCAAACGCTTAAGGTGGCTCATGCGTTTTGTGCCGTATCAGACGAAGGGCTCTGGTGGTAACCCTAAGTGAAACTGGATATATTACCTTAAATAATAGTAAAAATAATAATTGGTAGTGACGTGAATAATTTTAATATTACAAGGAAGTTAAAATAAATTCATCATAGAGTGTTCTAGTATGCTTATTATTTGTCATGAGCTTAATATTTAGTATTATAATTTAGTTTTTTTTTAATTTTGATGGTTTACCCTATATTTTGTTGTTGGGAATCTATTTTTCATGCAAAATACCACAGAATAAAATTTCGCATGTGCAATTATAATTATTTATAAACAAGTAATAAGGACTTAAAAAAAAATTTACATGAGAAACAATTTCATTGTGCGAATTATTCAACATTTTTTTTCTTTGACATGAAATGGTTGACCTACCAGTTTCGAAAAAGAAATGAAAAGTGCAGTGCTTCAACTATAACCTTCAATTTGTTTCAGTTTAAAATAATTGTTTATATCAATCTGCATAAGCCACCTTAAATAGACTATTAATACTTACAATCAAGTTTTAAATGGCTTTCGCACAGAAAATATAATTATACGGGCTTTCGATCTAAAGAGTTTTTGTAACGAGAGAACTTTGTTATTTTAGGTTGCGTTAGAAATTAGAAAATTTTTTTTTAAATTAATTCGATCAGTTGAAAATTGTGACCTCTATCTATTTGACACCTCGTTCGGTCCCACTCTACACCGCTCCACAAATTAAGGAAAAAATCTGTTGGTTTTTCTATTATTATACATTTGTTGGCTGCCACAGCCCTTATTTATTTTTCTGTGCCCTCTCAGCCCTCCAATCTTCTCTACGTTCCCCCCGCAGCTCCTTTCTACATTTTCTTGGCTCCCGCACAGCTCCGCCTCTTTTTCATGTCCCCTATAGCCCCCTCCCCGTGGACCTGCCAGGCCTACTATAGCCCCTTACATTTTCCTGAGCTCCTTACAGGCTTTTCATTGTCTCCAATTATGTTACATGTATAATTTTCTACAACTCCTTTACAGCCTTCAAGTCTTCCATATACACTTTATAACATTGAGCGATCGAGAGCTCGCTGTAGTTACTGTTGTAGTGATTATTTAAGTCTCTTATATGCATATTCTTATGTGTTTAAGTTAATTACAAGTACAACTGTAGTATTGAGCCTAAAATTTTGATTTGTAAGTGTGAATAACATGTTGTGTTCTCAAAATTAGAATAAGTCAAGAAACCTTATTCATCAAAACTTTGGCCCTATGACTTTTATTGAAAACGCTTACTGTCAAGCAAATTATTTTCATATAAAATAAAAGGTCGATACGATGAACTCCCGATATTTAAAGTTATTTTTGGGATAAGTACTTTGTTTCTTATTTTTTCACCAGGAATAATTTCCGTTTTAATGTTGCTCTTTAATGATTTTGTTATTCTCAGTCCTGTTCCGCTACACAATCCATCAGAAATACTTAAATTTCTAATCAATAGTCCAATAGCATTTATTTTTGAATTTAGTTCGTTTGGTAAAAGTATTTCTTTGGTGGAATTTAGATATTCTGTAAAAAAATTTATATATGCATAAGCATCAGGTTTATCAACACCCTTATGAGTTGCATGATCTGCACTGTAATATGTTGCAGTTTTTCCAGTCATTAAGCTTACAATTTTATTATTCATGCCATCGATAAAATTGTCTACTTTGAGGCATAAAATATTAAATAGATGTTTTTTACGAAAATGTCTTACCAGATCATCCTAAACCATCAACAAAAAAAAATGCTATAACTTCTTATTTCCTAAAAAAAACATTTTGATCTTGATTTAATTGAAAAAAATAGTTATCTAACACCTTTTCATTATTCATTATTTTACCATAATTGTAAAAATTTTTGCAATAAATATTTTAGGTGCAGGTAATCTAAAGTTTTTCTATGATAAATCATCGTAATTAAAAATTTCGTTGGAGTGTCATAGAGCTTTATCATCATATTCGGATAACTCTTCAACAATATTTCGATCTTACTTTTTAGTATTACAATGAAGCAAAACTCATCACTAACTTTTGCACAGTAACTTTCCGACCTGAGGTATCTTTTCTTTACCTTATTATTATTAATAACTACCTGTATCTTCGGTAATACTTGTTTTTTTTTTCACACCAGCTCTCGCAACGCGTGCTCATCGAACGAGCGTCCTCAACCGTCTTCGACTTTAAAGATGTAATTTGTATACAATTTAATCATGTTTATGATTATGATTATGAAATATTATACATAGTTCTGTACGAGATATTTGATGATAACTAACTTGAAAAAAAATTATTTTGCTCTGTATAAGTTGTTTTGATTAAAATTCTAATGTTGTTTACGTTATCAAAAAGAATCTATAAATCCTAAAAATATTTTTTCAAATTTTTCTTTTTATATGATAAAAGAAAATTATAAATTTTTTTTTAAGTTATACGATTATTTTCACGTACACTGAACGAAAAATACATTTTTTGGGCCTATGACAGACAGGAAATCACCGCATTGTAGTACGTAGAGCTTCCATAGAAATTTTCTAGGCGTTGTATACATGCATGTTGAAGGAAGTATCGAGGATAATAATAAAAATAAATGGATGATTATGCCATTTTATTTTCTTGAAGTTATAAATAAGCTAGAGATTGTGAGTCATAATTTTTTGGTTAATCAAACCAATATTCCAAGAAATTATTTGGTATAACTACAACTTGAGAAGATATTTATAAGTTGAGTGTTGATATTAAGAAAAAATTCTTTTTCAATATTAAAAAGTATTATTTTGGATGCAGATGTATATCAACATGAGGCCCGCTTTCCGGAGACTTCGTTCGTCCTCGGAAATAATTAGACATGTAGGAGGACTGCAGGGTGCAGGGTGGGGTTTACCTGTTTTCAGAAGGATTAGGCCATATTTAAAAAGATCCGTTCATATGGGAGGGTGTGGAGAAAGGGGTATAACCCAAAGTACTACAGCGGGGCTTTAGGAGAGAGGGGGAGGAGGGTGATTAAAGAACAGATAAATTTTACCAATTCAAAATAACGAATAAATTAAAAGATTTTTACCTTATTTTGTAGGGGGCCTTTTGGAAGTGTGTCGGGGTGGTAGGGGGACACTTTCTGAAAATTTATCTACATTAGATAAATACCTATATTAGATACATACCTATACTGCAAACATTCTGTGCAACATCAAATTTATTGGAACTGCTGAAATAAATTTGAGTGCGATGCACGCGCAATGACGCACGAGAATGAAGGACAAATCGTGGTTAATAAAGGATCTTATGACTACGCATTCTCATGTACCT